>VDFB02067417.1:0-26039 GCA_007258455.2 Sequoia sempervirens
TGTTAGCATGGAGGTTCATCTACACGCTGTGTTTTCCAACCTGCATTCACTTACATCATGGTTGATAGAAAATTTTACACCTTTATAGATTTCCTCATACACTCCATTACCAATTCATCTTTTATTCAACATATGCAAGAAACATGTTATCATTTTTCCGTTGCTCGCAGCAATAGATGCACTTATTCTTTTTACATATCTTGGTTGTCATCAAAGGTTTTTCTTGCCCTCTAACCCTTCCTCTCCTTTAACACTTACACACGTAGCACAACCAATGTATATTCCCATGATAATACATTTGTTGTTGCCATTGTATAATTAATTACATACTATGATGCATGTTACACTCCTACGCCACATACGAAGTTCTATGTTGAACCACTGAACATGTGGTTCAACCTTCACTTGTTTATTTCGTTAATTGTTAAAAGTGCTTTTTCTCCTCATGTTAAGTCATGTGAAATGGAAGGATAAATATCACAACATTCTTCCTCATGTAAAAGAGGTTTGTACACCCCATATTCTCTAAAATCTTTTTTTATATTTACATGCGAGATTGCGGTCTTGATGTCAGCATGGAGGTTCATCTACACACTATTTTTTCCAACCTACATTCACTTACATCATGGTTTATAGAAAATTTTACACCTTTATACCTTTCCTCATACACTCTATTATTGATTCATCTTTTTTCAATAGATGCAAGAAACATGTTACCATTTTGGCGTTGCTCGTAGCAATGGATGCACGTATTCTTTTTACATACAAGGTTGTCATCAAAGGTTTTTCTTTCCCTCTAACCCTTCCTCTCCTTTAACACTTACACACGCAGCACAACCAATGTATCTTCTCACGATAATACATACGTTGTTGCTATTGTATAAGTAATTACATATTGTGATGCATGTCACACTCCTATGCTACATATGAAGTTCTATGTTGAACCACTGATCATGTGGTTCAACCTTCACTTGTTTATTTCGTTAATTGCTAGATGTGCTTTTTCTCCTCATGTTAAGTCATGCAAAATGGAAGGTTGAATACCACAACATGCCTCCTCAGGTAAAAGAGTTTTGTACACCCCATATTCTCTGGAATCTTTGTTATATTTACATGCAGGGTTGTAGTCTTTATGTTAGCGTGGAGGCTCATCTACACGCTATGTTTTCCAACCTACAATCACTTACATCATGGTTCATAGAAATTTTTGTAGTTTTATACCTTTCCTCATACTCTCCATTATTGAATCATTTTTTTTCAACAAATGCAAGAAACATGTTATCATTTTGGCGTTGCTCACAACAATGGATGCACTTTTTTTATTTTATCTTCCATACCAGGATGCCATCAAAGGTTTTTCTTGCCATTTTTTTTGTCATTGTCTATGTCCACCTATACGTTGAGATGGACTGTCCGATTTCCAGAATGTGTTTGTGTTATATTTGATGTGTAGCTTGATTGAATCTATCACCTTTAATTTTCCTCAGTTGAAGTCGACAACCTCGTATTGGTTTCACGCGGATGACAGCTATGGAAGAACATTTCATCTATGTTTAATGAATGGTTTATTTCTTTTTCTTCACACAATCCACACTAATATTAAATATTCGTCCAATTCTGTCATTTCCTAGAATGGGGAGATGTTTAAAATAGAAGAAGCAAGATGAATTGCAGGTGCAAGATGTACAAAATGGAATCTCTCCTTTTTCGTCTTCCAATTTGGAATGGGTTGCCATTTCCATCAACAAGGATAAGGTCCCTAACCTTGTAGCAAAAATTCCTCTTACAAGGCTTGATCATTTCATTCACGGTGAATGTACGTTGAGGATTTTGAAACCAAATTTGTGGACAAGAAAACAAGAGAACCTACTACCTCCTATCCCGTTGATGACAAAACTTATGGCAAAACAATTTTCTATCAGAGGTTTTTATATTTCGACATTCATTTCTATGGTTGAATGATATTTTACTCTCCTTGGTTCAACATGATGAGATGATCCATTTCTCGCAACTACTGATGCCAATACGGTCCTCAAGACAATAGAGGCTAGCCTCCACCAAAGAAGAAACCACATAAGACATTTATACAAATGTGAGGTTTTCAATACCACTTCATGGTGAAGGTTATGAATGGAAAACCCAATGTTTCCTATATTATCTACAAAGAAATGTTCCACATTGATAAAAATAGTCAATATTGCCATGTCATTCATGACACAAGTGGATAGAAGCGTTCTATGTTTTCCACTAGTCTATCTGTAGAGTGCAAAAGCTATATTGAAAGCCTTTTTCTCATGGATGTCAGTTTCAATGCAATAATGGATAGACACATCAGGGTTCCTATCTTATGTGGCATGATGTCCAAGAGAGATCAAATCCTTACAAGAAAGGATGTAATGAATGTCTGGAAAAAGGTGCATTCCACTCACGCACTAAAACACAAAGTCAATTCGACAAGTATCCTACTATGGAGTGGAGAGGACTTTGACAACTTCTTCTACTTTCAATGGCTCGATGGGAACAATACACCTTTTGTTATCGGGATTCAGACCCCATGGATGTTGGATAGGATGGTTACCCACTCGCATGATTCAGTCATCTTGATGGATTCCACATTTTCAAATAACAAATATGGGGTGAGGCCTTACAAACATTGACAAATAGTTCTTTGTGTTTTCAATGATCTTGCTAGCTATAAACTTGACAATGCTCACATTGAGTTGTTCTCTCTATAGTTTCCATTGTATATTGTCCTTGTTTTCAATGAGCAACAAAGTGATGTGTCGGTTGTGTGGGTTGTCTCCTCACAAAACAAGATTGAGGACATCTTTGCGTGGCTACGCATATTGCATGACCATGGAATAATAGCCAGGCCCAACTGGAGAATCAATGCATTCTTGATCGATGATGCGACTACAAAAATCCAAGCCATATAGTATGTGCATCCCTTTCTTCATTTCTCTACCTTTCTCATTTGGTATTCATTTTCAATGCCACTATCTCATGCAATTGTGCGGTAAACAATATTGTTTGTATTGTCTATTAGGGTTGTCTTTCAATGTCATGTGCTTCTATGCCTTTGGCATGTCAAAAGGGCTTGGCTAAAGAATGTATATAAGTATGAACAAAAGGAAAGGGAAATGGACATCTTCTACAGTCTTGGTGCTATCATGATGGCAATCAGTGACACTGAAGATTGTGTCACTTAGCTATTCAACTCTTTCTTTCATGAGTTCAATGATCAGCCCTGATTCTTAGAGTACTTCAATAAGACCTGGTGCGAAGGAGAAGGTCGAATTGGTGAGTTGAAAATTTTCGTCACCTCGCAGGATTTGCACCATTCAAATTCTTTGATGTCACCTCTAATATGTTGTGGTTTACTTGACTATTGGATTTATTTTGCAACCATGTGGGCAAAAAATTATAGACTATTCCCACATGCCAACCAGGATACAAATGCATCCATTGAGTCGTACCATTGCGCACTCAAAACTCGGTACTTGTGTGATCGTTCAAAAAAATGCACAAGGAGAATGCACTATTTGCATTACACACTTGTGTATAAAATGGAACCATTCTATAGGAAAAACAAAAAGTTGCAGCATTATAGTTTTTTGACGAACCAAAAGTGTTTAAATATGTGATCTAGTGTGGAGCAGGCCAAGGCAATTCCAAACGATGATTGTATTCTTGATGAAAGAGATCCTGGATGGTACTGGGTGAAAAGTCAAAGTAGGCCAATGCACTACCTTGTTCAAAAATTTGGGGAGCACCTTTTTGTTTGTGACTACCCTTGGAGTTTGCAAGGGAACACTTGCAAACATGTCCTCAAGGTTACTGAATTGATGAAAAGATCATTTGCCATTGAAGGGGTCGTCCACGGTGAGTGAATTTAAATTTGAATTGCATTACATTATGGGTGTCAATTTTTTTTTGCATTGTCTACTACCTAATACAAATTTATTTTGTGTGGTCATTTAGATGGGGGAGGTCAACCAATTGATACAATGATGGATTTGAACGAGACATTGTCATAGGGGGCCGTAGAGAAAAAAATCCTTATATTCTCACCCCTACACAAACTCCTTATATCACTCATGTATATGATGAACATGTGGTGACAATGTCTCTTTGGAATGACACAAATGAACTCTTGAAGAAAGTGATGTGTACACTGCCACAATCTCTACAACAGGTGCAATCATACGTAGAATGCATGGATAGATTTTTAGAGGACCTACGACAATCAAATGAATTGCTGTTTGAATTCATTTTGGATCGTGATGAAGGTGCAACTAGCACTGTTCGCATGTGTTCATGGTTTAGTGCAAGTAAGGATCGTCATTGACATCCAACCCAGCGTACGAAGCATTCTGCACAACATTCAATTCACCGAACCCCTATGGATGACTCATTTCCCTTGTCCATGAACAATAGTTTGAATCTAAATGTCAATATGCAATGTCAGACTTCAGGCACAACTTCTATGGATGTGGCAAAGGATGCAACATCTAATATGAGTGACTATGACAAAACCCATTTCAATTTATATATTGTAATAGGAAATTGTATTGTAGATTTCTTTTTTCCAGTATGTGCCTATACCGCGTTATAAACTTTATGATTTCTTTTTGGGCTATTTTTGTTCACTTCAGCATTCCAATCTAGGGAAAGGAGTCCTTGCCGACAACTGTCTTTCACAAGTGTAAACCCAATGGAAGGTATGGTTTGAATTTAATAACTTTGCTTACATAAGTCCATTTTTTGGTATGACGTTATGCAATACCATTCTCTAAGAAGTGTATCTGTTGAATCATGCAGGGGAAGTGAACCATTCAATGTTTGGTTGTTGATCTTTAGAGAATACATAATTTTTCCAATGAAAAAGGATGTGTACAAGTTGGTAATTGAGGAGAATGCATTCAATGGGGCTCAAAGTTTGTTCCTAGAGCATGGGAAAAAATTTCTAGACATGTTTCATTTGGTGGCAGAGCATGGGAAAGTTTGGAATACAGTATTCTATTAAACTCTCATTTGTTAAAGATTTTTTTGTGCATAAAGTAAGGGTTTAGTAGATCAGCGTTTTCTTGATTATTCCTAAAAGTAGATGATTCCTAAGTTTTTAGACTTGTTAAAGGTCTGTTTCAATTCGTTAGGTGTTTTGATGAGGTAACATTAACCAATTACTGAAACTAGCACATCCACAATTACTTTTGGAAGATACACTTTCCAACACACTATTTCACTAAACCCTCATTTTGAGCCATTTTCATGAGGTTTTTATGGAATTAAATGTTCCCAAGCTTCCCAAACTCTAAACACTCTTCAAACATGACTAATTAAGCTTGCAAAAACTTAATCTTACCTTAAAAAAATTTCCCCTGGGTTTGATAGACATTCCCTTACTAAAAGTGAGGTTTTAGGTTAGGGTTTCATCAAAAAGGTGAGGGCAGTGATATCCCTTCTTATTTTAAGCATGTACAAGCCTCAATAAAGGTGTTTGACTTGGTTTGAAGGTTTGAGAAAGAGTGGAATATAGTTTTCCAAGTTACCCTCATGTGAATGGCTTCAAACAAGAGTTTCCTGAAAAGGCATTTGGGGAAGACAGTCTCTGCAAACCAAGGGTGGATTTGGTGGTTTTGAGGGCTGGTTTTATGATTAGAGCGGTGTCTCTTTCTAAATTTAGCTTACTTGGCCTTGTGGACAACATTATTTCTTGTTTTTGTGCAAGTTGTTCAAAATGAGTCGTATGTGGGTTTGAAGTTTGTTGAGGGAGACTGCAATAGGTATGTATAATGATGATTATTTTGAGGGGTTGTTAAGAGTTTCAGATAGTTAAGTTAACAAATTTGACTCTGATAACCTACAATGAAAAATATTCTTTTCTTATAGCCTGCATAAAATAAGAAGTGACTGACAACACAGTCTGTTTTCCATCCTGCAATTGTGATGTGCATTTTGTGTTCCTAACGTATGAGAAAATGTTGAAATGGATTTTTTTGTTGAAGGTAAGGGTTGTCATAAAACAAGAAGGTGAACTTCAAAACATTGTTATCTTACAATCTACTTAAAAGAAGTCAGTCACATCCCAGTGTGTTTTCCATCATCCAACTGTTATGTGCTTTTTCTGATCGAAACATATGAAGACATATTGAAATGGAATGTTTGTTGAAAGTAAGGGTTGTCATAAAACAAGAAGGTGAACTTCAAAACATTGTTCTATTACAGTCTACATAAAATCAGTAGTGTCTCACAACCCACTGTGTTTTCCAAATTTGAAATTGTTATGTGCATTTTATGTTCGAAACATATGAAGAGATAGTCAAATGGAATGTTTGGTGAAAGTAAGGTTGTCATGTATCAACATACTATTTTTCGTTATGAAATGGGAAGCATGGATTTTAGTTAGAAATATACATAAGTGCAATGAATATAATCAGTGATATGAATAAAAGCTACAAAAATATATTTTCTACAATTCATTAGTTCAACTCATCTAATTGCAACAAATAGAATGTTGAAATTATTTTCCATGTTGGAAAAGACATTGTTTGTACACAGTTAATGTGTTTCTAATTAGATAATGTTGTTATATGTGCTGAAATTTTTGTTGTCTTTCCTTTCATGCATTGTTCTTCTTGATTTTCAACTCGTGTGTTACCATATGCCCATTAGAGATACTGCACGTGCGGCCTCGTTCAGTTCCAAAGAATAGGTACAATATCTTTAGTGCTAACATTATCTATATTTTCCACTTTTCTCGCTTATTTTTCATTGTTTCCATTGGATTGACAATGTATTTCTAATTAGAGAATGCAAGTGTACCTTATGAAAAAAGTTGTTTTGTCTTTCATTTCAGGAATTTGAGTACCTGTTGCTGTAGTTCTATAGAAGATGTCCCATAGTTTATGAGCATGGATGGCTAGTTGGTTGACCAACTACCACCCATATCTCCCATGCAATATTCTTGCTCGAATTGAGGAATTGAGCCTCCCATACAAGTTGTGGGAAAAGATGTTAAGGAGAATTAATAGAAAACGGCCAAAGCGTACAAATTTGCACTATGATAATTATGCTCACTTCTTCAACAGTGTCTTTGGTGTATGGGAACATATGGGCATGGAAATTCAATATTAGAATCTAGAAATAGAGATTGTTAATTTATGTGATTGGCCAATGTCTCTTTACCGTGAAATTTAAGACCTTTTCCTAGCTAGATGCATCTGGAAGGTGTGCATTAGACCAACAGTTATCATACGCAAGCACAATCTTACGGACCAACAGAGGATGAGGTTTATGAGATTCCTCAAGGGGGAATCTATAATTAGTAATCACATAGGTCCTCTAGAGGAATGGTTGCTATCCATGTTCAAATTCAACCACATTTTCAGGTTTGAGATCCACCGTGTCAGGCCCTCCTTCAGGTTGCTACATGTGAATTACGGGGTGGCAAAATTGTATGCTGTCAATTCCACCTTGACAATCAGAGTGTGGAAAATTATTTTGGATGCTGATAATGCAGAGATTATACCCGTTCATAAATGGTTGAGATAGTTCTTAGTGTTAATAGTATTAAATGTGGATTGTAATTTTCTTCAAACTGTCTAATATTGACTCGAAATGTGTTTACATTTCACTGTGTGATGCGAATTGTTCTTATCAAATTTGAAGGTGAACTTGAATACACTATTTTGTTGCACTCTTCATAACAGACCCTATTGTCTTTCAAGAATAATTGAGAAGCGAGGGACAACCCTCTGTGCTTTCCATTCTACAACTTTTCTTGTGCATCTTCTCTTCAAAACATATAAGGATATTGAAATGGAGTGTCTGCTGTAAGTAATGGGTTGTTAGAAAATATGAAGGTAAACTTTAATACACTACTTTATTATAGTTTCCATAACAGAAACTATTCTCTTAGAACAATATTTCAGAGGTGAGGGAGAACCCTGAGTGTTTTCCATTCTGCAACATTTTATTTTGCACAGTGTGTTCCAAACGTATAAGGAAATTGCAATGGGATGTTTGTTGCAAGTAAGGGTTGTAATAAAATATGAAGGTGAAATTAAATACACTGTTTTGTTACACTTTGCATAATAGAAAGTGTTGTCATTGATGTAATACTGGAAAAATCAATGACATACTTTGTTTTTCAGTTATTTTCCTTCATTTTCTGTGTTTGAGGCCATTGTACGACCATATTCTATGGATAAATCATCTCCTCCTCCATTGTACATGATAGCCCTTTGAGTCTATTTTATGATTCATTTGGTTTCATAGAAATCCATTTCAAATTCTCAAAGATATTGAATTTTTTCTCTAGGCGGCTAAAACCCTGAGTTAGGGTAAAAAGTGTATATTAAAAATTGTGCTTGTTAGATTTGCACTGTTTGAATCTCCTAAAAATTTGTGAGAGGAATGTTTGATGAGTATTATAAATGATGTGAAGATTGAAGAGTGTGGTAAGGTGGTTTTGGGCAGTTATCATGAATCCCAAGGTTTGCAAAATGCGTAAAATATGTAAATGACTGTGTACATTGGTGACTTAATGAGTTTTTGTTCTGGAATATGAGTCGTTCTATCAATTTGTTTTGGAAAAGGTTTTTGGGCATAGGTGACTCCATTCCAGGATAGGGATTGTTGAATTTATGAGTTTATCAAGACCATTTATTGACTAGCTTCTCAGGATAGAGCTGTAAAAAGGCCTATATTGAACAGTATTTGGAGTGTTTGGAATTTCCCTCCTTTCAAGGCTAAAAATACATTGAAGAGTCATTCAAACTAAGTTATGAGTGTAATACATTTGTTTGTCATTGGTTAAAGTGTTTTGAGTAGTATACAAAAGGTTTTTTTGTGCATCTTGTGTTTGAAATGTATAACGGTATTGAAATGGAATGTTTGCTGCAAGTAAGGGTTGTTATAAAATATGAAGGTGAACTTCAATACATTGTGTTCTTACAGTCTGCATAACAGAAAGTGTTGTCTTTCAAGAAGAACTGGGAAGCAAGGGACAACCCTCTATGTTTTCCATAGTGCAACTTCCTTTTTTTTTGGCTGGAGGTAACAAAAGTTATAAAATATGAAGGTGAAATTGAATACATTGTCTTCCTATGGTGTGCATAACTCTAACTGTTGTCTTTGAAGAAGATTTGAAAAGTGTGGGAAAACCCTGTGTGTTTTCCATCCTGCAACTTTCTTTTTGTGCATCTTGTGTTCGAAATGTATAATAGTATTGAAAGAGAATGTTTGCTACAAGTAAGGGTTGTTATAAAATATCAAGGTGAACTTCAATACAGTATGTTCTAAAAGTTGGCATAACTGAAAGTGTTGTATTTGAAGAAGAATTGAGAGGTGAGGGATAACCCTCTGTGTTTTCCATCCTGCAACCTTTTTTTTTCTGGAACTTTTGCTGGAAGCAAGGGCAGTTATAAAATATGAAGTCGAATTTCAATACATTGTCTTCGTACTGTGTGCATAACACTAACTATTGTCTTTGAACAAGATTTGAAAAGCGTGGGAAAACCCTCTATGTTTTCCATCATGCAACTTTTTTTGGAAGCAAGGGTAGTTATAAAATATGAAGGCAAAATTGAATACAATGTCTTCTTATGGTGTGCATAACACTAATTGTTCTCTTTAAAGAAGATTTGAAAAGTGTGTGACAACCCTGTGTGTTTTCCATCCTCCAGCTGTTATGTAAAATTTGTGTTTGCAACCTATGAATAGATATTCAAATGGAGTGTTTTGGTGAGAGTAAGGGGTCTCATAAAACTAGAACGTGAACTTCAAAACATTCATTTGTTACAACCTACAAAAAATAAGAAGTGAGCCACAACCCACTGTGTTTTCCATGATGCAATTGTTATGTAAATTTTGTCTTTGAAACATATCAGCAGATATTCAAGAAGAGCGTTTTTCTCAAAGTAAGGGTTGTCAAGGAACAATTTCATCAACTTCAAAACATTCCTTTCTTACACCCCGCATAAAAAAAGAAGTGAGCCACAACGCACTGTGCTTTCCATGATGCAAATTATATATGAATTTTGTGTTCGAAACATAAGAGCAGATATTGAAGAGAGTGTTTTACTGAAAGTAAGGGTTGTCAACAAATAAGGTGAACTTCAAACCATTCTTTTGTTAGAGTCTGCATCATATAAGAAGTGACTCACAACCCACTATGTTTTCCAACATGCGACTGATATGTGCATTGTGTGTTCCAAACATATGAATAGATATTGAAATGGAAAGTTTGGTGAAAGCAAGGGTTGTCATCAAAAAAGAAGGTGAACTTTAAAGAATTGTTTTGTTAAATTTTGCATAAAAGAAAGTGTTCATTCAAGAAGAATTGAGAAGATAGTCATAGCCTAGTGTGTTTTCCATAATGCAACTGCTATGTGCATTTTACTATTGGAAAGGTATGAACAGATATTGAAATGGAATATTTGTTGAAAGTAAGGGGTCTTAAAAATTATGAAGGTCATGAAATCCGCAAGAACATAGTCTTATATGTTATTTAAGATCAGTAAACACTTTTGACTCAGATCTATGAATCGGTGAGGTCACAAATGGGGGAGGACACAATCGGACAATGGAACTCTTGGCAGAAGACCACAGTCTTGAAACATATGAAAGTACTATAATTCCACATGATAATTGATAAAAAATAAGAGGATCACATATAATGTAATTCCACACCATAATTCTTCAATAAGTAGATGATCAAATATAATGTAATTCCACACCATAATTGTTCAATAATTACATGATCAAAGATATTGACATGTGCTTACATTTGTAAGTAAGATGACATACATAAGTAAGTATTCAGAACGAAGTAACTAACATAGGATAGTGTGTTTTCCAACACTACCAGCAATGTAAGCATTTTATTTGTTCCCATCACATGGGAAAAGGAAATGACATTTTTACTCAACCAACTAGTTATGAAAATTGAAAGTGGACTTGATTACATTATGGGAGCCTATAGAATATAAAAAATTTCATGAAAGATGAAAGTGGACATAAATGCATTTATGCAGCGTTAGAAATATTACTGATCAGAAAGAAATAACTAATAGGGGACAGTGTGTTTTCCAAAACTACAATCAATGCAAGTGATTTATGTGTTCCAATCACATAGAAAAAGGAAATATGGCATTTCCACTCTACCTAATAGTTGTTCTAAAAATTGAAAGTGGACTTCATTTCTTTTTGGGAGCCTAGGAAATGAAGACTTGTTGAGAAGAAAATAACAAACATGGGACAGTGTGTTTTCCAAAACTGCAACCAATACAAGCATTTTATTTGTTACAACGACATGAAAAAGGGAAAAACCCTAGCTGAACTCTACCAAATCCTTCATGTAAAAATTCAAAGTGGAATTCACTTCATTTTTGGAGTGTGCGAAATAAAAACTTTGCATAAGGAAAATAGTTGGAGGGGACAGTGTGTTTTCCAACAGTGCAAGGAATGCAAGCATTTTACTTGTTCTAATCACATGGATAATGGAAATCTGCCATATCCACCCTAGCAAAGACTTTCTCTAAAAATTCAAAGTGGACTTCATTGCATTATTGGTCGTAATGAAAGAAATACTTATCATAACAAAATAACTGACAGGGGACAATGTGTTTTCCAAGACTGCAAACACTGCTACCATTTTATTTGTTCCAATCACATGGAAAAAGGAAATATGCCATATACACTCAATGAAATACTTGTTCTAAAAATTGAAAGTGGACTTCATAACATTCTTCATCGTAATGAAACAATTATAGAGCTATGAAAAGTCTGATATGAAATGAATAACAATTATGTGTTCTAATGACATGAAATTAGTATATATGTTCAACATAGTTGTTCAATAATCAAATAATTAGAGAGACCCTTGAAAAGTCTCCTATCAAATGTTTAACAACATAGTATTCAAACATATGAAAATGGTATATCTCTACACTACAACTGTTCAATAATCAAATTATGAAACCCACAATGCAGAATCAATATTCAGAGCCTGTCTCATCAATTCCTACGCTGCCTATTATTTGCAATCGAGTTCATGCCTACGTAATATATGGCACATTTCTTAGGGTCCTTGTGTATTTTGGGAGGGGTGATTCCAATTCCATGAACCCTTGCAGATGATGAATGTGAAACAATAGATTTCTTCATAGGTTGTGCTTTGTCCTTGGCAGGTTTAACACCTTCACCCTATAGCAAACAATTAATGAGAATTAACGTATGCATGGAACTAAGGAAAACTAGATACGGAAAACAATTCTCCTAACGCAATACCTCGGAAAGAATGCAAAGTACTTTTAAATTTTCAATTACAGCCAAGTTGAGATGCACTATGAAACAGATTACAGAAATAGAGTATTAGACAAACACACATGAACACCAGATATACGTGGGAAAACCCTTACGGGAGAAAAACCCACCACACCAAGAGAAATCACTTTGTATTATAGTAATCAAAATTACATACAATTCCAGACTTATCTTTCTGGTGTCATTATACAACAGCATTCATCATGAACCTTCTTCGAACATAAAACATCCAAGTTATAGCCTTTACAGATTTTAAATCATTTACTGATACAGTTTTAATTCTTCACACTTCACTGTTAATCGAACTACAATCCAACCCCCAAGCATCTGCAACTTCCAACTATATCCATGGTGTTTCCTAACTGTTGAGCTTTCTCACAGAACTATCGCAATGAACCAACTGCTAATGGTTCACTTTCGGCTTCCTCTATTCATCCACAAGATTCCACGTATGACAGTCAGACGGTCAATAGAATTCGTAATGCACTGGCATCTCGGTGAGACACTAACAGTGTCTCGCCGATGCCACCTATACTTCATATCGATGTCGCCAAAAGCCTCTGTAGTCACCAAGATGTTACATCGAGCTCCAAGAGATACACCGAGTCAACACGTAGTCGCCCTGACTTATCGCTTTCGCCAGAAGGTCATAGCGAAACACTAAAGTTACACCGAAGTTCCCAAGCCTACCGAGCACCAAGTAGAAGTCGGCAAGACTCACATCTATCGCCGAGAGTTCATACCGAACAACTTGAGTTACACCGAAAACATACACCTGTCGGCCAGACAATTGGCTTTCGCCGAGACATCATACCGAGATCCATATGTTTCACCGATGACCAACTGTCGCCAAGAGCTACCCCGATAGCCATCGGCTATCGGCAAGACATTCGCCATCGCTAAGAGGTTTCTCTGATAGCTTTAAGTTATACTGAAGGCTTCCAACACAACGAGCTGTCGGCGAGACATTTAACTCTCGCTAAGACTTCTCACCGAGCCTGCCGAGTCACTCCGATGATCTACCTTTGAGTCTCTGACGGTAAGACATTTGTATATCGCCCAGACTTCATAACGAAGTCTTAGTGTTACACCGATAACTCCCAAGTGTATCCCTGTCGGTATGACATTCACTGTTCGCTAAGACGTCTTCCCGAAACATTAGGGTTATCCGAGGACCTCAATACATACGTGTCGGCAAGAGATTAACACTTCGCTGAGACATCTTAGCGAAAACCTTTAGCTTCACCGAAGACCACAGTCGCCAAGAGTCTCCCCGATGCACGATTGAATGGCCTTTCGGCCAGAGGTCTGCCGAGCGCTATAAGGTCATAGCGAATACATCATGCTACAGCGATAGACTCCACAGTGTAACCTTTCGGCAAGACAATGGCAAGGTCACAGCGACCAGTTCAGAAATGAATAAAACAAACCTGCTAGTCGGCCAGACAAATAGAATGTCACGACTTGACTCTAATGGAGGTTTGACTGTATAGTTTAGGTGCATATTTCCAACAATTACTTGTCATTTTGTGCGCTTGTTAGAGTGGTCCCCACTATAGCCTTGGTTATCATCCACATGTCAAAATTTCACCTCATCGCGTTCATTTAGTTCATCACAGTTTTGAAATTTTTGAGCCTTGCAAAGTTACTGTTGCACACTTTTGTGACATGTGGCGCTAACGTGTCAAGTTCCTATTGTGTCACATAGCTTCTTTGCATCACATTTTTGATAAAGGGAACATCCCAACGTCGTTCTCACACTATGTTGACACATGTCCTAATGATATAAGCAAGTTCACTCTCATAAGTTCACTTTATAGTTGACATGATGTTATTGCATTTGCATAGCTCTAGTTCATCACAACTTCACCAAAAAACATTCAAATGGTTTTTGTGATAGGTATGAGGGATGTGATGACCATTGATCTTCTGCTTCTACAATCCAAATTCAAAGTTGAGTAAATAGATAGTTGTAAACACTTTGTTCACTCATATCCATCATTACTGCAATGAATAACATATTTCTACAATGATCATAAAGGATTTTGATTGAAGGAAAATAAATTCATTGTTGCAAGCATCCAATTGAGCATTGCATGAAAGAAATTTGGGAATTCAAAGTAGTTTGAGAACTTGCAACAATGAATTAGGGTTTTGAACATCTAATAGCAGTTAAGTAAAAAAATTGCTCAGTCAAGTATTAAAAATTGTATTAAGATAGTAAAAGAGTAAATTGCTAGGGTCGTAAAATAATTTCAAAATATTTGTTGTTGTAAATTGTAGAATATCTTCAATTTTGTGAAACCCTAGTCATCTCATAAAACCCTAAAATGAGTCAAACTTCTTCTCAACTTGTGAAAATAAAATGAGGCCTAGAGCAAGACATCATAGCCCAATTATAAGGCCCATCTAAGAAGGAAAATCATTCCTAGGGTCTGGAATATTATCATATAGGTTGATTGACAAGGATGATGGTTTAAGGGATGCAACACTTCCCATGCAAGGCTAGGAATTGTTTGGATTATATTATAGACGAAGCAATGTTTTCCAACCTATCTCAAACATATAGAACTTAGATTTAGGAGAGCTAGTAGTTCCCTGTATGTTCATTAATGTGGATTTATTCAGAGATGTGGCTAAAAGGTATTATGAGAAGTCGAGAACAATCTTGAGTGATACTAGATTTTTTTTGATGAGTTTGGACATATTCTATATATGTGAAGTGTTTGGGTTGAACATGTCTACCAACATTCTTATTCATTTTGACTCATTATGCAAAAAATATGAGAGAGATAAACATAGCTATAAAATCTTTTAGCTCCCACATCATAGGGTTAAGGGTCCAAACAAAAGCTTGGTAAAATTCACCAAAGATGAAGTAGAACCATTGGATGTGGATTTGTTTGAGGACTATTTCATCAAGACATACTATGCTCTCTCTCAAGTATTAGGATCAAATATTTAAGCATAAATTCTAGTGCATTTAATGATGATGTTAGCATATGTGCAACACTGAGATCTAAACAAAAGTGTTGATTATGCTTCATTCATATTAGATGGTATTCACAAAGATTTGGTGGCCACAAAGAAAGATGATAGAAGAATTTACTCTTAGTGGTACTCTATGGTATGCCATGTATCTTATTATACAGTGGACATAAAATTTGGAATCTAGAAATGCAATTGAAACTATATGATGCTTAGGGAGTTCCATTTTTAATCCAAGAGTGGACCCACATATGGGATATGCATTTCCAACTACTAATTATGTGGTTCTTGAAGAAATTTTTGTTCAAGTAGTCATGATGAATTTGGGTTTCCAATTTTTCAGTTTATCAAAGAAAGTAAAGAAGTTTTTAATACCTAAATATTTGGATCCAGAAAAGGGAATTGATCACAACTAGGGTGGTTGGTTCTTTCATGTATCCACTACTATCATCAAGTTGTGTAGTGCCCTAGTAAAGCCACATGTGTTAACTAAAAGTTTCCTTGATAGGATCACTTCCCTAGAAATTATGTGGCAGCTAAATGAATCTAATAAGTGTTTTTTGAGAGAACAAAAGAAGGGATCCTTGCTACCATCTTCCCTCATATTCTTTGATTTTTAAATTAAATCAAAGGAAGGATTGGAGTTATTATATCCCTTATCACAAGCATATAGAATGAAAGTAGATTTTCACAAGGATTGTGATTCTGAACATTTCATTGACCAAGTGAGAGTTACAACCAAGAGTTCAAACTTCTACCATATATTTGTTAAAGCGGAAGATGTAATTAGAAATTGTAGTACATATGAGGAACTAAAAATGAGAAAGGCAACTTGGTGTAAAATTAGAAATGGAGAACAAAAAAAGCAACTCAACCTCAACTACCAAGGAACATTTAGAGAGATACATGATCCTATTCTTAAGATACAAACTATGTTGATAAATGTTTCCATCTTAGATCTCTTGGAGACTCTATTCCTATTCAAATATAATATTAGAGAAGAAATACCACAAGAAAAGGAGGTGGAACAACCCATTCCCCAAATGGATGTGTTAAAAACATCATCTCCTCAAATTGCTCCTCAACAAAAACTGTGGTTTTCAACCCTTGGTTGATTATTCAATATACTATGCAAAAACAAATGAAGTGGGCGAAAATGCACCAGCCATTGACAAGGTGAATCAAGTTTTTCCAAGTTCCCACCTAGGGTTCACATTGAAGAGGCCCCACAAAATAAAAAAAATGATTAATCTCAAAACTAGTGGAGATGCAGTGAATGATATTAGAACCCTAGCACATACATAATTTGTTTTATGACCTATTTGTTAAGTCTAAAGAATTTCAAGGTTTTTTTGGTTAAGTATCAAATGGAGAATTGTTTAGGGATATTAATAATACTGAAGCAACTATTTCACCTCAAGATAAAGAAGAAATGACTAAAATGTTTGTTGCAGATGTTGATTCACACATCAACAATATAGCCCCTAAGGAAGCAAGAAAAATAGTGCAAGATAGTAGATGCTTGTTGCTACCAAATTGGGATATTGCTTCAACTATTGCTTTAGACATAATATGAAAGGACACTAATCAAGATGTGTTGACATTTGAAAAATAAGATAAATGATTTACATATTTTGGATCAAGGCTCAACACAAAACATGAGACTCTAGTAATATAGGCAATAGCTTTAGAAGCTCAGAAACATCAAGTTTCTAGCAATGCCAGTGAGATTTTTGGAAGCCTTATTGATAAAGGAATTGCTGACACTATTTCCCCACAAACAACATCCCTAGTGGTCAAGTCATCTATGTTTAGTGAAGCTATAGTAAATAAGTTACAAGCTAATTACAACTAATTAGGGAAGGGCCATATCAAGCTTTTGCAAGAGTGCAAAAAGTGTTGTCACAAATACATCCTCCATAAAATGTCATTACACTTACTACACCCTGATAGGGATCAGGTGATACATTAGATCAAGATACTGAGACACTTTTCCTGAGGATACAAGAATTGAAGGGGCAATTAATTTAGGGTAGGGAAGCAAAAAAAAATATTTGAGAAAAGAGGGAGGAAGAAGATAATTAGTAAGGTGGATTGCTTGCTAGAACACATAATACCTTGCATATTGCACATATTGGATGATACTTAGGTAGGTTGTAATAACTTGAGGAATCCATACATCAATTACATGAATCAAGAGGTCTATTAAAGGAAATTCTAAGTGTATGAATTTCAAAAAATAAGTAATAAAAATTATGCACAAATAAACAAGATTTGATTCCATTTCTCCTAAAGAGATAACATATACATGTGATATGTTGGAACTACTATGAGATATTTTAACTTATCAATCAAAATTGGAGTTACAATTGAAGGTTGAATTGAAATCTTTTGAGGTATTGGAAGATGGACTAATGCCAAAATTTTTGGATATTAATGGAATCATCACACCTTTTTATCAATGGAAAGAGGAATTCAATAAAAAAGTTTCCATCTCTATGTTCTTTCATTTGTGCTAGAGGTGAGCTAGATCAAACCTTACTGAATAACAACATGGATGCCATAATAAAATTATAATTAAGCTTGGAAAACTTCAATGAGGAGGCCAAAGTAGTTTTGGATGCTAGATATAATTCCCATTTTAATGAAATTGCTAAGGTTCTTAAGTTCAATTGGCCATCAAAGGAGACTTATGCTTCATGGGTAGAGAAATATCAAAAGTAAATTAGTTTGATAGCTAAACATGGTCATCATTTTTTTCTTCATCAAAATTATTTGAGGTTACAAATAGTTGTAGAGGCTTCAAGCTTCTATTTTTGTCTTCATCACCAGTTTGAGCAAGTTGGTCTTTTTAAACAACTTCAATGATTGTTCTCTTTTTTCTTTTATGAGAAAGTGAATCTTTTCAATTAATAGGTTGTTGTACCCCCTAGCTTGTAACAAAAAATGTTGTCAAGTGGAACAAGTGTCAATTTTTCTCCTTAAGCCTATGTGCTTATTCTTTATATTTATGAAAAAGCTTGTATCATTATCAAGGGTCTATGAATTATATTTTGATTCAAGTATTTTAGTTAGTAAAGTATTGTTAAGGTTTTTGTTGTCAAAATCTATAGAATTTTTTATGAAATAGCAATGTATCAATGTTCAAAGAATATATGAATAAATGTTTTTGATATGTTGCTGTCTCCAACTTTGTACAAAATATTTTCAAGAATAAAATAATCAAGGATTATTGAGTTCTTCTATGCAATTTTATTGCACTGTGTATTTTACTAATAGCTTTTATTCAAAGAATAGTTAATTTTATTTCATTAAGAGATATTGTTGTAACAAATAGATTATTAAGAAGAATCATAAGAAAGTCTTTTGTTGGTCTTGTTATTATAAGATAATAACAAATTATTGACTATCATATTGTATTTAAATTGTTGTGAAGAAACTTTGCAGGTTTTGTGACTTTGTAACCCTACATAGACACTGATCAAGTTAGGATAATACTCATCAATCCTAGAAAAAAATCTTTAAAATGATAAATCTAAAACCACTTGTGAACTATTGATAATTATTGTTTTCTCATACAATTTCTTCATTATTTGCAAGGATATTAAAAATTGTTATATTCTATTGTAAGAATCCTTATCATGTATGTATGAGAAATAATCTACTAGGTATCATTTTTTTTTTGAGAATATTAAATGGTATTATAAGGGAAACCCATCTAGGTTTTGTAAATCTTGTAGTGTAGAGGAAATCTATTTTGTTAAATAATTTCCTATTCGTTGACCAACTACCAAATAGTCTTGAGCATAAGACATTGTTAACCTTTAGAGGTTATTTAGGAATTAGTTAGAAACACCAACACAACACAAACCCAAGCTTTTTTTAATCACCAAGATCCTATTATGGACAAGGTAAGAGCATACAAAGACTAAGATGTGATCAATAAAAGTTAATTTCAAACTTTTTGATGGTAAGCCAATCAATTTACAATAAAAGAGAAATATGCAGATATAATCAATAACACTAGTATATTCCAATCATATCTAACCAACATAAAATTAAAAAATAACAAGCAAATATGAGAAATGCCAAATGGATAGATTACTACAAGGCTGATCAATGCTAACTTGGTAGATAACAAGCATATTCTAGATTAATGCTAATTTGGTGGATAATGATATACAAATTTAAAATAAGATTTAATGGAAAATCATTTAAAATCTTACAACATCAAGGCTACCTCTAACTGGTGGTAAACCATATATTTTATAAATAAACATAAGATTGAATTTGCATGTAATATCTCAAATGTTTAATAGCAACAAACTTCACAAGAAATCACCAAATACATTAAATATATTAGCCAAAAATATGACAAAATATTAGTAGTTGGATAATGCAATCGGTTGTAGAAGAATTTAATAACAACTTCTTTAATATATTTTAACTAAAAAATATGAAATTATAGAAATGTAAATAATAATATTAATGTGCACTATTAATTGAAGAAAACCTTAACATATAATCAATTTTCTATCTTTAAAATGTTGTCACAAAGAAACTAACCCTCTAAGGTAAAGTTTCACACTCATAACACTACAAATACCTCTAACAATCTATACAAAACCCTACCAATCTAAATGGACTCCTTCTAGAAGGTTACAACTTCAACCCACAAGGGAAAAACTACTACAAAAACAAGTACAAAAGATAGAATACACACAAACTATGACTACCAAATACCTCGCGGTCATGCAAAACCTTACCAATCTAAATGGACTCCTTCTAGAAGGTTACAACTTCAACCCACAAAGGGAGAAAGAAACTACTACAAATACAAGTATAAAAGATAAAATACACACAAACTACTTATTCACAAATACCTCTAACAATCTGTACAAAACCCTACCAATCTAAATGGACTCCTTCTAGAAGGTTACAACTTCAACCCACAAGGGAAAAACTACTACAAATACAAGTACAAAAGATAGAATACACACAAACTATGGTGTGATTTCCAAAATTCACTAATCAATCCTCATAAAGGTGTACAACTACCAAACTAAAGTTGTATGACTCACAAAGTAATTAAACCCAACAATAAAATGAAATGACTAGATTAAAATAGGCATGACCCTCTTGATGATTCAAACTATCAATATAGAAATATTTACAAATAAATATCTATCATCACCTCAAATTTGAAACCACACATATGTTTGATTGGAAAAAAGGATCTAGACCCTAAATCACACTTGTTCCCATATGACACTAGGGAAATGATAAAAAATGATCTCAATATCCATTTGGCTACAAACCTCAATGGAAGAGCCAAAATGGTGGATCAGGGTTTTAATCCTTTGTTGGGGGATGATGTTAATATGATTAATTAATTTTTAATTGATCGAATTTTATGATGCAATGATGTTCTTAGGTTATCTATGAAAATACAACAAACTGTTGAGATTTTTTTAAAAACAAAGAATAGACAAATAGAAACAAAGTTTAGAATAAAAGAGGGAAGACAAAGAAGAACTTGACATATAAATTCGGGCCTGAAAAAACTAGATAGGGGCACTGGGTGCCCTAGACTGAGTAGCAACTACTCAAGGTTTGATTTCACTCTCTTGTTGCTCTTGGTCTATGTGCTCTTCTCTTCTGGACTCATTGTTGGAACTTTGTTTGTCGATGATGAAATCCACTTTCCTTGACTTTATGACTTGCAGGGCTTGAATGCATGAATGAGCAATTAGGCCTTTGATCTTCCTCCAATTCACTTCAAATTTGTGTCCTACACACATGAAAGAGGGGGAAGGGTTGTTTCATATAGGGTCTTTCCTAAGTCAAACCCCGTTTTGTTATTTCTACATCCACAATGGCTATGATGATATAAAAAGAGAGCTTAGCCTTGGTTGGGTAGAGACTAAATGATAAACAAGTGATAAATTGACAGTTGTTGCAACTCACCACTCAGATTTGCATTCCTTGATGAATTGAAGTCATGCACTCATCACCTTCAAGGAGAAATTGATACTTGATTTGAAGTCCTACAAGTGTTAGTACTCACAAAATAAATGAACATGAAATATAAACAAAATCACATAAAAACATGATGCATGGCTAACATGATGCTTGATTGAAATAAATGCTATTGTAATTATGCTAATTATGCTAATTCTGCTCTTGACTGCTCTTAGGATGCTCAATGATAATCTCAATTACTTTTCTAAACATGTTAGGAGTAAAATGGTGAAAATGATTTATATTTAATATATGCAATTCTTTTAATTTCTCAAAAATCAAATATCGATAGCAAACAATTAATTTTAGATTTCAAATATTAAAATGTTGTCATCAATATATTTAAATTTTAGCCAAAAGGGCTGAACAAGGGCGTTGGGAACCCTAGTCTAGATCAATCCTTTTTGGGGCCTTAAACATCGGTGTTAAATACTAAATGTTTATTTTTTAGTTTCATCTTTTAATTTTTTGAAGATATTTATAAAATAGGTAAATTAAATGCATAATTGGGTCCAAGCACATAGGAGGGAGCTAAAACCTAGTGTGAAATTGTCAAGGGTGACAATTTTCAATGTTACAACATAATACTTTTATAATACCAAACACCAAATATATTGGATGCATTTAGCATTTTGGTGATCTCTAAGTGAAATCACTTAAATGGTTTGGAGGGTTTTTGTTCTCGAAACCATCTTGTTGAAGGGTTTTCATCCTCAAACAAAAGAATTCATGTTCATTCTCTTGAAAAATAAATTGATAAAATAAATAAGAAGACTCTTTTTTTGTGTCCAATCCTCTTTATATAACTTTTGGAGGGAACTTAAAATGTAATTTAATATTTTTTTTAGCATTATAAATTATCACCCATGACAATTTCATACTATGTTTTTCTCCCCCTAAATTAATGAGCCTAATTGGGTCCCTAGTTTCCTAAATTATGCATTTCAAAGGGCTATTTTTACCATTTTATGAAGCATTTCAAGCATTGAATAAATGTAGACAATTAATGTTTTGATCCCAACACTAAATGTCTTGGAAGATAGGGCCAAGACCCATACACCCATGGGTGTATCGGTCCCCCTATCTTGTCAGGGATCAATTTTTAATATGTTGTTGGCGGCATTTTAACATTCAAAAATTCAAATTTTAAGTGTCGACTTTTAGGATCTAATTTTTGGGAAATTAGAACAGTTGCATATAAATACCTAGTTATTTTATCATTTGAAATTTAATAAGAATTAACAAGCATCCATAGACAAAATATTATTGTTAAGAGCAAGTCAAGAGTGGCATTGCAACAATTCAAGATCCAACATCATGTCAAAAATTTCTATGTGTGTTCATGTTTTGTGAAGGCTAACACTTTTATAGGTCTCCAAAGAATTCAAGAAAATCAAGCAAGCAAAATTCAAATCCTTGAGGTGATGTGTGTGGTGAGTTGTAGCACTTAGTGATTTCATCATTCCTTCTTTTCAGTCATCCATTTATCATTGGCATTGCCATTGCGGAAGTGGAAACACTTACACGGGGTTTGACTGAGGCAAGCCCCTAAATGACATAACATTTTTTCTCTCTTTGAATGTGTAGGTTATAGGTTAGAGGTGGATTGAAATAAGATTGAAGGAAAGTTTTCCATTGTTGCATTCAAAGCTCTAAAATTTGTCAAGCCATTGAAACTCACCTACATAATTATTTGATGAAATTCTGACAACTTTGCAATCGAGAAACAAAAGGTTAGGTCCAACATCAGAGGACTACAAAATTAGTTTCAAGACCCCCTTTCAAAGACCCATACACCCCTAGGCATCTGAGTCCTCCTTTGCATGCCAAATCCAACTTTTTATGATAGGATCACAATCTCCAATACTTCTCAAATCTACTTGTAGTTTACTGTTTCAATCTGTGTGTTTCCATAATATTGCATTTGTTATATTAGGTCATATTGTTCAATTAGGTTAATCATTCCAAATCATTTCCAGTCCCTTTTCAAGGTCCCAAGAATGTAGATCCAAGTTTGATTGACTAACCTTCATGGTTGAAAGTCAATCTATACACCTTGTTGATTTGCATCCTAATGTACCTTTGAAAAGGGACCTATAATTGATCCCAGGTTTCATGCATTAAAATTAGGGTTCCCTTTTTCACATGTTACTTTTAAAAAATATTTTCCTTCAAATTCATTATATAAAAGTGTTTAATCACTTTTAGGACCTTGATCCTAGCAACACTTTTTAACCAAGTATAACAACCTTTTTAAATAGTTAAAAATAAGTAGTATTTTTAAAATGTAATATGTTACTTTTCTACAACTTAAATTTAATTATTTAATTATTTCCTTTTTTACCACGCCATTAGCCTACAAGCAAAAAATTAAAGAAATAGGCTAAGGGTCTTCATTAATCTTACCCTTCAGAAGGGAACTTAACAATTCAATAATGTTTAAAGAATAATGTCTTTGGTGTGTTCTTTATTTTAAATTTAATGTAGACTTAGATTCTTCTATGAGTTGAACCTGAATAGTGTGAAAATAACTTCTAAGATGCAGATTTAATCTAGTACTATGGTAGATTTTTATAACCTAGTCATAACATTTGATATTTGATGGCATGTCAAGGAATAACATTATTTAAAATGTATCTCAAGGAAGTTGTTGGATTTTCAGGGTCATGTTCTGTTAGGTTAAATATAGCTTTGGGCTAATGATTGAAGATAATAAATAAAAGCATGTAATGGCCTACTGACCCATTCTCATACAATGTATTCTTTTTAATGCTCCAAATCCAAGTATTCCTAGAATGAGCGTTCTTTGTAATGTGGATGTTTCTCATTATTCCTTAGAATTTTAGGATGATGTTTAAATGCACATGTGAATATCTTTAAATATCAAGATCTAATGAATGGTTGCACAAGTTTGTACTAAGTCACATCCAATGATTAGTGGGAAAGAGCAAGAGTCAACAATTTTAAACTTGAGGTCAATTCTAAGTGATTTGGGATCAAACTCAAGCATCATTTAAGATTGATCCCAAATAAAACTATAGATTTTGTGATTAGGAATGGATTTATGGAAGTCTAATAATGGGCCAAATATATGTAAATAGGTGCATATGGAGCTAGGATAATGTCAAATGTATGAAAATGTGTGATGATGAGAATAAATGGAGATAAAAATCATGAAAGGAACCAAATTTAAACACTAGTGTGCACTAGTTCTCATTATATAATCATATTAAGATATTTCATCAAAATGGGCCCAAAAGTAAATGGAATTTGGCATGGATATGCAAATTTCACCATTACAATGTTTTGAAGGTAAAAAATGGTTATTATTGATACAAAGAAAGAAACACAATTGAATTCAAAAGCACAGAAAAATATCTATATGTATTGTGAAAAATGACATCAAAATTGTTCATCTTGTAAGAAATAAAACTTAAAGTAGCACCAAGAATTGTCATAGTATGAATTCATGATTAAAAAAGGCAAGGATGACTAAAGAAGAAAATTAGGGCTTTTTTTAGAATCAATTTGCTAGGACATACAATCAATTTGCCTATTCTTTAGCTACCCCATATCTAGTGGAGTCTCAAGACAAGGGAATAATAGTGGGACAATGGCTAGGTCATAGTGGGTCAAGGTTTATAGATGAACCCCCTAACAATATTGAGGGGTAGTGCCCCTCATAAGGGTTTAGGAGTGAAGCCCACTACAAGGTTGAGGGCCAACAACCCTCATAGGGTTTGAGACAATGCCCTTGTCACATTCCCTGTCACAAATTAAGATTAGTGCCATGAGGATTCAAAATGGACTTTTTGAGTAAACTATCACATGGGATGTCTAGGCATTTCAAGTGTGGTCAAGAAATGCAAGGAGTCTTCTAAGCATCTTAAGAACATTGTAGTATCTCTATAACATTTCATGGATGTACGTCTTGGAAACATCTACTCTTTAAAGGAGATGTACCAGAAACATCCTAACATCCCTTGAAACCACACTCCATATAGATTGTTCACTAGATTAACTATTTAATAATTTTCAAAACTTAAAAAATAATTTAATAAATAAGAATAAATTTTTTACAATAATTAACTGATAGTCTTTCCTCACAAGACCTATCTCTTCAAGTCACCCAAAAATCAGTTAAGCCGTTGGAGATCACGTGGCATTTAATTAGCCGATTTGTATCAGCTTTCACTGGAAAGTTGTCTTACGCCGTACAAAACTGTCGGATAGTTGAAATATTCCTCGCGTCACGCCTGAAAACAAATTATAACTTGCAACGAATATTTTACATTTAAAAGGCTGCAAAAAGCTTCTCTTGATTTTAACGTCTACTCTCTTAACGATGAAAGTTTGGAAAAAAAAACCTGACGGATGTAAAAACGTTACAGCATAAAAAATCTTATTAAATCTACATCTGTGAAAAATTTGTCATTGAGCTCAAGAATCTAGGTACTAGCTCTAAAACCCCGATATTTTTACATCTACTTTTCATTTATTGTGAATAGAAAGCAGCATCTGTAAGGAGATTGCTTTTGGTTCGTCTCATTTTCATAAAAATGTCTCTGACTTGATTTCCCTCTTCACAAGATTTTTTTCATTAATGCATGCCTTGCTGTCCACAGTCATGCTTTCTCTGCCGCCATCGTTAATCACCGACCAAAGTGTAGACAAATACACGGGACTCACGTTTATTTGAC
>VDFB02067418.1:0-14957 GCA_007258455.2 Sequoia sempervirens
GTGGTCACTAATATCTGCTATCCCCATGGATGTACCTCTCATGAGGATCATACAAACTCCGTTGTACCAACTGGAACACCCTACCTCTCTCTGAACTACCTTCTGGCCTGCTTTGGAAAATACATCTCAATAATATGCTAGAACTGCACAGTTTGACCTATCAGGTATCTCAAATGATGACACCATGGAAAGTGATCATCCTCGCCAATCTATAAATCACAATCCCTAAGGCCTCCAAACAAAGCTAACCAATGTGTTGATACCATGTCTCCAGTATCCAACATCTCCTACACGTGTCTGTGGAAAGGCACCCCGATACATATATACATACGGAGCACTAGCTCCCAGCTATTGTACTATTGGTGGCCGAAACACTACTATATGCTCCTAGGCCCATATTGTGAGTAATGTGACCCCGCAGCTCAGGCTCTGTCCCCCTCTATTGGTAATGTGGTGCAGCTGGAAGTATAGCATACCCAATAGACATGGTCCCCATGCATATACAGTCTCATCCTCGACCATACCTGCTAGCATCTCTCCCCAACCCATTAGAAACCCTTGGATCTTGCAATCTAGAATCATAACTCCTGCAATTAGTGTGCATAACATGCAGTCATATTTGCCATATCTCTCCGCCAAGGTCTCCCATTTGATCTCATAACCCTGAATCCCAAGCTCTGAATCATCATCAAAATCATAATAGTCATACAAGGCCTGCAAACCTCGAACAGGATCATATTGGACCCGCTCACCACGAATTGGCAACTGCAAGATCCTGTAGACATCCTCCAAGGTAACTGTCACCTCCCCCATTGGTTGATGGAAATTGCAAGTCTCAGAGTGCCACCACTCCGCCAATGCTATCAACATGCCCCTATTTTCCTTGATAACAGGCATATAGGTGAAATAGAACAACTCGAGGTCTAACAACACCTGTCTCTCTACATTGTCCAACTGGTCTTGCAGTCAAAATACATCTGGTCGCAACTCCCGTATGTAAATGGGAGGTAGAACAACCTGCAATCATCACACAAGTCATCACGTCAATCCAAAGTCTTAATTTGACCTATTAGACCTAAGTTGACCAAGTCATTCTATCCTTAATTGGGGAAAAAATTTCACCAGGAAATTGCATCACAATAATTCTTAATGGCTCGTAACTGCAATTACGTCGCTCATTTTTCACATACGTCATTTCCTACAACGTTTGCATCGCCAAATTTCGATTGTGTCATTTTTTGTCACGTGTGCGACTTAGAAAATTAGTTGTGGCCCACCTTCAGATGTGTTGCGACACAACTATCGCTTCCTTAGACCTAAGCAATTGTGTCGCGAAGTGAAAAATGTGGCGAACCGCTTCGCACTTGCGTCACTTGTGAACAAAATTACATCATAAAAAGTGTGATACAATTGTCTGCTAAATTATTTCCCTAACTAAATGCATTAAAATGAAAAAAATTACAGAGTGGGTTTGTAGTACTTACCAGGGCGGGCACTCCCTCAAACTAGTTGAATGTATGGATGCAGTATCCTCTATGTGTAGCGTCAGGAATAGGCGACATTTCCTCAATTTTTCTCACTCAGAGCTCTTAAGTTTTCTAAATTTGGAATGCACAAATGACCCATTTTCTTAATTAGGGTCCTATTTATAACCTGAAAATTAGGGTTTTCACTTTCCATGTGTATTGGGCGCACTTTTTGACAAATTTGAACCTGAATTTGACCCCCATAACGACCTCCAAAATTGATTCGGTCTTCACCGTTGAATTCTTGGTGATCAATTTATTTTATTGGGACAATTTTCCAAATTTTTTGAAAATTTTAAAATTTTCCCAAGGGGGCATACCTATTCCTTGCTTTCATCGGGGCATCTTTTGACTGAATTTCTTTGACACAACACGATGAACTACATTATGTCAAAGAGGGGAAAAATGTAGACACTGAAAAATGTCTTAGTCTGTGAGCATCATTTTTCTTGGTCTTCATCTCCGCATAATTAAATAATTTTAATTATTTAATTATTCTTGATCACATTCCTCTATTAATTAGATCATTTTTAATTATTTAATTAATTCACTTATTAACCTTTATTCTTCCATGATCAATTAAATATTGCGTCGCTAACACCCCCTTTCTTTCTTTTTTTATTCAAGGGGTAAACGCTTTTTGAACTGGAGTTATGAACCAGAATACAACCACTCAACAATACCACCCCAACGAGGTTTGAACCTTGGTGGCAAGAACAACAATGTCACCTTTAAACCATCACACCATGCCAATATCGGCGCTAACACCCCCTTTCTTCAATAATTAAATAAATCATTATTTATTTAATTATTTGTCTTTTTATCA
This sequence comes from Sequoia sempervirens, assembly GCA_007258455.2. Lineage (NCBI taxonomy): Eukaryota > Viridiplantae > Streptophyta > Pinopsida > Cupressales > Cupressaceae > Sequoia > Sequoia sempervirens. The sequence goes on from VDFB02067418.1 coordinate 2,353, forward strand.
TTTGCCTATAGTCAAATGATAATAATTATTATTTGTCTATTTATTGACCTTTCTATAATTAAATAGTTGTCAAAATTATTTAATTATCTAATGAAATTTCTTTCCTCCATCAAAAAATTAACTTAAATTAATTATTTAATGTCTCATTTCCATTTTCCCCATTTAATTAAATTGATTTCATAAATCATTTTAATTAAATGCCCATTTCCTCCCACTTGCCTTTTTCTCAAAATAAATAATTTGGAAAATTTATTTATGCTCCACTTGTCCAGAGATTCCTTCTCATTAATTAATTAATTTCAATTTTTAATTCCTTTATTTTCTTCCTCCACTATCTCATTTTTGAATCTCAGTCGTCGATTGACTCTGGGCTCTTTCTAATCTTGACCATTCGTTTTGTAACCTCCACTCTTCTGTGTTGCATGTCTTCTTGTTCGTTGTTCTTGGAATCTTTCTAGAAGCTCTATCTTGACCGTCCATTTGAATGGCTATCTATAAAAGAAGCCTTCCTCCTCCATTTTCAAGTTAACAACCACTTATCTCCAACTTTCATGCTCACTATTTGTAGGTATTTGCACAAGTCTAACTCAATCTGAGGGAATATTTGCAAAGGTAGAAATAAGAGAGACAAGATAAGTGATTCAACTTCAAATATGGGGAGTATATTTACTTGAATGCTTTCATTTTCCTTATTTTGTTTGGATTGGGTTACTAGCTTAGATAGTGTTGTGGTTGTCACTAGAATCTAGACTGCTCAATTTTTACCCATCTTAAAATAATGAGCATTTATCATGCCATGTTTTGAAGGGGTTTTCATAAGAGTTAGGAAAATGTTATCCCCGTGACTGATCCTATGAGTATTCCTAGGGTTTTTTTCAAGTCCCTATGAATAAATATAGTTTATTTCCTACCTTTTCCACTAATGTTGGCTAAAATGATTGGAGCACATCAAAGTTTACAAATATTTTATGATTAAAAATTATATAAATCATGAATGATTTTCTTGCCGATTATTTTTTAACACTTTTTGTGATGTAGCATGTCAATGGTAGGCTTATCTTCCATAGAATTCCATACATTCATGTGCCAAAAATAAAATTCATTCTTGAGAATTTATGCAAATATGGATCCATGAGAAGCCTTTCTATAATTTTTAGCAATAATGAGACGATTGGGTGAGCTTATTGACTAGTTTAATCAATGATTTTACCAAGCTTTGGGGAGATTCAACATCATGTAGATACCAAATCAAATTGATTTTATAAGACATTAATTATGGGTATTAAATCCTATATTTGATGCACTTATAAGACACACACCTAGAATAATCATAGTGGAAGGTTCTTTCCAGAGAGCTTTAATATTGGCCCTCTTGGGATATGATCAAACAAAATAGGGAATGCAATGTCAAGTATATCAACTAAATATGTATGGAATGAATTTCAATCAAGTTGCAATTAATATCCTTAGTAAATTATAATGCCTCAACCTAATCAAATGAATTATCAACAAGACATTAACATTTCAAAATAATTAATTTTAGTATATTAGAGTAAAAATGACATTAGATTTCAATAAATTTAGTGGTTAGAATAATGAAAATAGATCAATCAATTCTAAATTTGTAGCTAATGGATGCCACAAAAACCATAAATAGCCAATAAACAAAGTTTTTACCTTTTTCCTCCATCATTGGACATGATGAATTATTAGGATTAAATTTTTTCTCTACTTATTACACATGAAAAGGAAAGAATGGATCCACCCAATTCTAGTGATTACTTCATCAAAAAAATTACTAAGACCATCAATAGATTTGGTATTATGGAGGATCGTACCAAAATAATAAATAAATAAAATACAACAACGACCACATATTTATATTCAAAAATCAACAAGATGGTAATATGAAAACATATAAAGAAGTTAATGATGACATGTTGGAGATTATAATTGAAGGCATTCTAAAAATTGATAATGAATAAGTCATCAATATATCAACTCTACACCTAAACCATGCCAACAAGCTAAACCATATTTTGTTAGCTATTTCAAAAGTGATGAGAAATTAAATCATGATATGTGATTTCTTGGATTTCTTGGTACTTTACAACAAATAAGCTTACATGATGAATGTTTTCTACATAAAATGGCTAAGCATGGAGAAGTGGAATGTCCAAAAGTAATTATAAGGTTAGATATGACTCTTATAGAAATAAAATGGAAGAAGTATCAAAAAATTCAAAATTAGAGAGTCAAAGACAAGGAAATGGTTTTGTTGCACCGAGCAAATAAAATTATGAACACATGTTGACCAACAAAATAGAATAAAATTATGAGTGCTAAGACTTCTTTTATTTGGTAGATAACCTAATGGAACTTGAATTTGAAGAGGTAATAATTGATAATGATGTTGTAAGTTTGAGGATAAAAACAATAGTTAAAATGCAATCAAGGATTGTAAGATAGAAGATGATGAGTTTCATAACAATAACACTGAAAATTTAGAAGCAAATGAGAAAGTTGATTATGAACAAATTGTTAGTGTGAAAAGAGGTATTATCAAATTAGTTATATTTTAGCATACTTAGTTGAGTCCTATTCACACTATACTTAAGCTTACTTAGAGGTTATCTAGACTTTTGCCTCACCTCATGTAGACTCACTAAGTGCCCCAATACTTTTCCATAGATTCCTACACTTGTTTCATACTTGGAGGAGTACTAAGAGTTTGAATCCTACCTTCTCGGGTCTCTTCATCCTTGCCTTTATAAGAAAGGCTCATTTGTACATTTTACATCACATCACATGCTTATGATATTTTATCATTTTGCATTCTAATTTGTGGATTATTTTAAGTTTGCAAGTAGATGTTGGTTGCTCCAACATGGTACCAGAGAAAACTTGCAAATCAAATCACTTTCTCTCTTAAATTTTTGAGGGTCATGGGAATCAGGTTTTAAACAGTGCATTCTAGAACAAAAACCGATGTCATGGTTGTGCGCAGGAGGGCCGACAAACAAAGTCTGATATATAATATGGGTATTTAGAGATTTTCTTGAGTTTTTTGGGTCCTATCCATGGAGGGATATACAAAAACCTATAAAATTGATTGCATTGTTCCTCTTCCTGATGATGGATCGCTGAGTGTGATCCGAAACGTCGACACAAAAACATACACAGTTGAATCCAAAAACTTGCAATCAATCTCATTCCAACCTATACAATCTTTATGGATATGTATGATCATACTATCCAATGTACTACCTTGCATCAACATGCTAGTCTACATCATTTTCTTGATCTACATGTTGCCTCAGCTTCTGTGCAACAAATTTTTTAATGTTTTTTAATTTTTAGTAATTTTTCAATCATTAAAAAACAATTTTTTTGGTTGTTGGTATAGTTACAAGTGTTAGAGAATATTTTGTTAGTTCTAAGAATATTTTGTTAACTGGCATTAGTATGATGCCATCAATTTTCATCCCCAAGTTTACCCATTTATTGTTGGCCTTGATGAGGTAAAAATAATCTCATCATGATAATACCATAAAGACCTGGTTCATACATGCAAATCTCTATCCTTTGCCAATTAATTAAATTTTAGGAGAAATAATTGCTTAATTTTTAGTGAGAAATTGTATAAACTTTATTTCTTTTGATTTCTTGAAGTATTTAGCCAATACATATTTAATGGGTTATTTTAAGTGTTTTGTAGATAATAATCGGTCAATCAAAGTTGCAGATTGTGTTGGGTGAAAATTATGTAATCATCTTTTTCAATAGATTACACAACTAGGACTTCAGCCACAACTATGTGAGATTCAATCTCTCCTCTCAACAAGGGGAGGCGCCCTTCTTACAATTAGAAACCAGCTAGAGTATTTACAAAATATTTATAGTATTTACGAAGTGGGGGGTGCGTGTCGCATTCATCATTCTCTCTTTTTTTGAAGAAGATGTGTATAATGCTTCACAGTTGAAAACGTTCTTAATTCAAAGTACTAGAAACTTACCAAAAGCAGTACAACTGATTCCCTATCTTGGCAAAGCACAACTTAGAGGTATCAGATAATATTATAACAAAAGAAAAATGGAAACAAGTAAGGCTCACGAAAGCACAAAGTCATTTCGTAGTCTTTTCAATTGCGGATCTGTGAGAACAATATAGTTTGTCGCATTAGAAGCACAAAGTCTTCTTAGATGCAACAATTCATTCGAACAACATGAGAGATTACAAGCTCAAATTCTTGTAGATCTTTCAACCAAAACATTAAAACATAAACACAAATTCAAGTTAGAAATGTGACACAAAGTCCACAAGAATCACTTGAAGTCCTTTAGATTTCATAAACTAATCACCACCAATATCAATCAAATTCAAGAGACAATCGATCCAATGCAAAGTCTGGTATGCAATTTCTTCCTTTATTGATCAAATTTAGATTCACAAACATGAACACAAAGTTTCACAATTTGTTGCAAATTGAGCAGCACTTCGTTGCAAAAACTAAAGGCTCTATTACAATGAAATCCCTCATATTTATAAAGTAGAGGGAAGAGTAAATCTAGGAAAGTTAGGTGAGCTAATTTAGGAAAATCTCACCTAACTTTGATTAAAGTCAAAATGTAATTTGTTTTCATGAAACTACATCTCAGATATTAGTGTAATTACATTTTGCAAAATGACATTTAAGATGTCAAAAACTATTTACAAGATGCACAAAGGGACGCATCAGAAATTCTAACACTAGAGATCAAGAATCTTCATGGTTCCTTGCTTGGGCGCAGAAGTCTTCATATTTCTTCCTGGTCTCCTGCATGAATGTGTCATCTGGAAGAACCAAGATCAAAGGACATCAGCTTCAGGATCACTTGACGAGATCTGGAGAGAAACTGCAAGGATGGTGAATCAATAGGCGTTAGCAGAAAAAGTAGCATTGGGAAGCATGAAGTGAGAAATGATGTTGAGCAAGCGTGAAATGAGCAACTAGGCATGGAAAATGATGCGGGAGTGAAGAAACGGGGTCCGGAATGGAAATAGAGCAAGTTTGAAGAGAGAGTTAAACTGCAAAAGTGCTTAAAGGTGCTAAAATTAGCACCATTGCACAAAATATTCACGAGGTATGGAAAAAGCGCCAAAGGTGCTAAAAATAATGCCTGATAAAAATTGGCTAAGTCACGGAAGAAAGAGATGCAAAGGTGCTAAAATTCCGGCCACCATTGCACAAAAATAAGTCTGGAAAAAGATTACAAAGGTGCTAAAAAGTAATACCCGCAGTCAAAATTAGCTAAGGACTGGAAGAAAGTTAAAGGTCCTAAAATTGACACCATTGCACAAAAATGACTAAGTCTGGAAAAAGTGCAAAGGTGTTAAAATTCAACACCATTGCACAAAAAATGACTAAGTCTTGAAAAACTCCAGAGGTGTTAAAAATAATGCCATAGTCAAAAATTGGCTAAGTCCGGAAGAAAAGTGCAAAGGTGCTAAAATTAAGCCAATTGCACCAAAACAAAATCACTTAAGTCGCGGGGTGCTGATTGCAAGCCCTTACTTTAAAAAGAAGTAGAGCATTGTTTTTTCAAACAACTGCACTTTTCACAATTTTACTAAGTATCAACAGTGAGAGCTCGCAAAGGTACTCATTTCGAAGGTCTTCGCAAGGCGAATGTAGGGGGATGCTCAAACTGGTTGTTTGAAGCTTTGGAACACACTTCGAGGTGGATTGAAAATCACCTCATTTTTTGTGCTTGAACTTCACAAACCTAGGAAACAGACAAGTTTTGTAGGGGGGTTATCCGTGGAACGAGCATTGCTAGATTCCATGATAACAGATTGAAGCATCCAGCCAGCACGTGCTCCAGAACAGGCTGAAGATATACGTTGGAAATATGCTCTGGAACTTTAGGGTGATGGACTGAAGATGTAGTTTCTCTTAAAGTTGTTATTTATGTTATCCTTTTAATTAAAGACTTTATGGCTCAACTTGAGCCTCTTAAATACTCTGTAATAGGTTTTTAAAGACATACGAGTTATTCGTAGATCTGTTTTAGATATTTTCAATGGTTATCCATACCATCTGAAATATAGGATGTAGTTACAATTTCCCTATAAAAGATATGATCTCTAGAAGTAATAAATATAGTGAAAAGCAATGTTATACTGTCAGAATGTTTTTGAGGTTTATGAATAAAGAGATTGTTATCTAAAAATTTTGAGTTATGAGTTATGGATGATAACTACGATTGATAGAAGTGTTTCTGAAATAGCTATGAATGTGAGCTAAGAATGAATGTGATAACCCATGAGCTGGCCACTCGACGGGAGTAGATAAGTGTTTTCTTTTATTATGATGTTCTGTAGAGAATCATTAAATTTACTGTTGTGAAATTTTAGTTTTGAAATATTTATTGCTTTTCACTTTCGTAGTTTCTGTTATTAATTGTTAGGATCTTTATTGTTAAAGAAGATGTTTTATGGATTTCTATAAGTTTTTCTGCTTTTATAATTTTTTAGCTTCTTAGTTTAGTCGTTTCTGTGATTTTCAATTTAGTTATTGTGTTTTCTAAATTAGTTTTCTTACGCTTTCAGTTCAAACATTTCTTGTTTTCTTAGGAATAAATTGCTTTTCACAGGTTTTATAGTTAAATAGTTTGCATTTAGAATTAATATTAAGTTGTTCTTAAAAGTTAGAAAACCTAAAGGGAGATACTTGGGGCTTAACTACATTACGAATTTCCTTGAACACTACCGGTAGACAAATTGAATTTTATATTTCCTAAAATGTAATGGGACCCTACTTATTGACCTATCACTTTTTGGCCAGTATTTGCTGAGGACCTTAACTGCTGCTTGAGTGTTAATAGAAGACGCCTATAATACCTCTTTTAGGCCAAAAATACTATCTTTGGCTTCCTTTTCTGCATGGTCAGGAAAAGAGGCCCTCACAGACGCTTTATACCAAAGACCCCCCAAAAATACGTCCCAGTTATACATAGGGAGGCCCAAGGCTCAGAAGACCATTTTGTTGATGAATTACTTGAGCCTAACCCACTCGAGGCTTTCCACTATCTCCCAGAAGATCATCCTGTAGTGCAACCTGTTGTCGAAGAAATTATTTTTGAGGAGCATATTCCTTTGAATATTATGGGAGACCAGAGGGCAGAAGCTAACCATAATGATGCCAACCATAATAACAATGATCCTCAACTACCTAGAATGTTCACTTATCCTATTGCTCTCGATGCAGATGATGATACAATGATGAAAAACATCTCTCCAGCTTTCCTTCCGACCTTCTGTGGTCTATCTTCGGAAGACCTAGACCAATTTCTCTTTGAATTTAAGGTCCTTTGTCAAACCTATGACTATAAAAATGACAACCAAAAACTAAAGTTGTTTCCTTCTACTTTGAAGGATTCAGCCATGTGTTGGTTTATGGGACTACCGTTTGGAAGTATTACATCTTGGGAAGAAATGGAGACTGTGTTCTTGAATAAATATCAGAGTTATTGTAGGGTGAGTGATTGTAAGGAAGAGTTGTTTAAACTTAGGTAGAATGAGGATGAGAGTCTAGAGGACTATTTGGATAGGTTTCTTTTCTTATCTAAACAATGTGGAGAAACGGCCATTAGTGTTGAGATTCTCAAGACTATATTTCTTAAAGGACTCGATGATGATGCAAGAAGAAGTCTTGATTTAATGGGAAAAGGTGACATGTCCCAGTTAAACCTTGAAGACATATGTGATTTGTGTCACAATTTCTCACATACTCGGGGAGGAATCTGAAAAATAAATCTTTTCAAAGGGAATAACAAGATAGGTAAGCTCCGAGAAGAAATAGAAAATCTTAAGATAGACATACTTGTCCAATTAAACACTACGTTGGATGGTATACAAGAAAAGATACGTAACCCTAAGAATTTGTCAATCTATTGTCCTAGGTGTCGAAATAAACATCTTTTACGTGAGTGTCCTTTAGACAAGGTTAATGTTTGTCAACTTTGTGAGAAAATATACCCTACCAATCAATGTGATCTTCTTACTGATCTTAAGAATACTAAGAAAAAAATTGGTTAGGTGGAAGAAGAGATAAATGTGTTAAATCAACGCCAGGGAGGTAATTTTTCTTATGGGTAGAATTCCAACCCTGCATGGAGACCCCAGAACAACTGGGTTGGTAATCAATGGCGTCCATCTTGGAATCATCCCTATCCTCCATCACCTACTTGGGGAACTCCTTATTGGGGATCTCTTGAATGGCCAAGTCAATCATGGGGAACGCAGCAATGGCCAAACTAGTCACAACCACAATGGTAGCCACAACATATTGCTCCCCAATGGAATCAAGGACAAAATTAATTTTATACCAGTCCTAGGAGGAATCAACAACATAATTTGTTACCACCACCTCAGAATCTTCCTCAGACTAAGTAGGTAAATCAACCTCAACTTCCAATACAACCACTTCCCAATCCTAAGAACAATCAAAAAAATACTCTGATATATACTACTGAACAAGATAATGTCATAGGACTTGATTCCATTCATTGTGGAAATGTTCAGTTACGTTCTGGTAGGACACTTCAATCACCCACTATTGAGGAAGTAGTGGACGAACCTATTCCTCAAAATTTTGAGAAAGATACTACCCTACCCGTGAATATTATTGAGTCTTCTTCGATTGAAAAGGCTGGCGACTCGGGATGAGGAGAGTCCGATCTTTAGTGATTTAGTAAAGAATACCCCTTCAAAGGAGAAAATTCAAGCACCATTTCTGGAGCATTTGAAATCAACAATTCTGAAATATACTCTGGAAATGACATTAGCCTCTGAAATTGCATTAATTCGGGAAATTAAACAATTGCAAATAGAGGTTCCTTTGCTGCAAGCAATAAAGGAAATTCCTGAGTTAAATCAGTTGATCAAACAACTGTGTATTAAAACTCCAGGAAGGAAACCAAAGAAAATAAACACTATGCACATCAATGGCTATCTAGCTGAATTTTTTTGTCTAGAAAGGCCCCATTTGCTCCAGGAAATATGGTGACCTAGGGATTGCGTTGCTATTACTGTGGTGTGGGGTAGCAGTACCTAGTAGGTGGTTAGGAGGCGAACTATTAATGTAATGACGGTGGATGTAATGGAAAAATTAAGTCTTATTGATTTAAGTCCTACAACTACAGTCTTATAGATGGCAAATCAGTCTATAGCCATTCCAAAAGGTGTTATAAAAAATGTTCTTGTTAAAGTTGATGGATGGGAATATCTAGTTGACTTTCAAATAATCCAATTGCTTACACCTAAAGATAGTTATCCAATAATTTTGGGAAGACCATGGTTGGCTACCATCGCTGCTAAAATTGATTGTCGAGAAGGAGGAATGACCATTTCACATGGTCCAAATAGTAAACATTTATTTTTATATCCTCCTGCTAAACCTATTGAATATAATAAAGTCTGGGTTGATGAACTAGAAGAATTTAGTGGGAAAGACAGTCTGGCCTCCTTGGCCATGGTAGTGATTAAACAACATGGAGAGGAATTAGAGGATGAGTTAGTAAATGAGGTTGCACACTTGGCTATAGGCTCGAGTGAAGAGGTAATAGAGGATGTACCAAAAATTTTGGGACAACCGATTGATATAAGTGGGATGGAACAAAATTATGTTACAATGGGGATGCCTTGTCCCTTGGCTAATATGATTCCTAGAACAAATTATTATTTGATGATATTACAAGATTTCACTGACTTATACCTCATAGTTGTCCTCTCAACACTTTGTTACGTCCAATACATACTATCACTTCGGCCTATCCAGGAACAAAAACAATTATGTTGCTACCAGGAAAAACTATGAATGTCAATAGTTGGTTGATAGAAATACAAGAGGATAAATTATTTAATGTGCTGGTAAAAAGGTCTAAAGCTTTTTCTTGGGACTATATAGACATGAGGGGGATTAACCCGAGTGTTTGTAAGCATCACATTTATACTGATCCTAATATGAGACCTATTCATCAACCACAGAGGAGACTCAATCCAACATTAAAGGATCTTGTCAAAATTGAGATTGAGAAACTCCTCTGTATAGGATTCATTTATCCTATCTCAGATAGTAAGTGGGTGTCACCTATGGTAGTTGTACCAAAGAAAAATGTGAAGTGGAGAATTTGTGTGGATTATAGAGAACTCAATAAAGTCACTTTAAGAGATTATTTTCCCTTACCATTCGTTGACCAGGTTTTGGACAATTTGGCTAGGAGGAAATATTTTTCCTTTTTAGATGGATTTAGTAGTTACAACCAAATTCAGGTAGCACCAGAAGACCAAGATAAGACAACGTTTACTTGTCCTTGGGGCACATATGCATACCGAGTTCTTCCTTTTGGACTTTGTAATGCTCTAGCGACTTTTCAGAGGGCCATTTTGGCTATATTTGCAGCACTTGTCAATGATTGTGTAGAGGTTTATATGGATGATTTCACAATATATGGGTCAACCTATGATGAATTTTTTTAAAACTTGGATAGGGTTTTAGAGGTTTGTGAGGAAAATTGACTATCCCTTAGCCACGAAAAGTGTTTAATAATGGTGGAACAAGGAATAGTCTTAGGTCATCACATTTCCTCGGAAGGAATAAAAGTTGATCCTAAAAAAATTGAAGTCATTCAACAATTGACTGTTCCTCAAACACAAACATATGTTCAAATTTTTCTTGGACATGTTGGATATTATAGAAGGTTCATAGAAAGCTTCAATAAGATAGCAACCCCTATGTTTTCTCTCCTCCAAAAAGATGTGGAGTTTAATTAGACGTCTGAGTGTCAACAATCATTTGAAATGATAAAAGAAAAGTTTGTCTCTGCTCCTATACTATGTGGACCAAATTGGACTCTTCCCTTTCACATTTATGTTGATGCTTCGGATGACACAATTGGTGTGGTATTAGGGCAATAAGATGAGGATGGGGGTAAATATGCCATATATTTTATTAGTAAAAACCTAACATCTACTGAGAGAAACTACACAACAACAAAAAAATAATTCTTGGCTGTGGTTCATCCCATCAAAAAGTTTCGTCATTATATTATAGGATATAAAGTTACAGTTTATACAGATCACTCAGCTGTAAAATATTTAATGAATAAACTTGTAGTTAATGGTCGAAAAATGAGATGGTTACTACTCCTTCAGGAGTTCAATGTGACAATACTTGACAAGCCAGGGAAATTTAATGAGGTGGCAGACTTTTTATCTTGAATCAAACAAGAAGAGGGTGATCGGGCACCTGTACAAGATGAGTTCCCAGATGAAAATTTGTTTTCCATCTCTATAAAGGTCCCTTGGTTTTCTTATATTTCCAACTATTTAGCTACTTCTGTAGTACCTCCTGAATTTACATCAAAACAAAGGAAGAGACTTATTCGAGAGTGTGCACCATTTAAATGGATTAATGGTATTTTATTTCGTTGTGGACCTGATATGATTTTGAGAAGATGTGTCAGGGCTGATGAAACTTATAGTATTCTGAGGGCCTATCATGATGATCCTTCTGGGGGTCATTATTCTGCAAAAAGAACTTCTCATAAAATTTTAGGTGCTAGATATTATTGGCCTTCAATGCATAAAGATGTTAAAAATTATGTTCATCGTTGTGATGAATGTCAAAGAGTAGGAAGACCAACTGCTTCTATAGAAATTCCTTTGCAGCCTCAAGTAACTTTGGAACCATTCAAAAAATGGGGGTTAGATTTTATCGGCCCCATAGATCCTTCCTCTCAAGGGAAATAATACATATTAGTTTGCACCGATTATCTAACGAAATGGGCGCAAGTTCAAGCTTTACGAGTTGCTAGAGAAGAGCAAGTTGCTGATTTTCTCTATAATAAAAATTTTCTTCGATTTGGAGACCCCCAAACTATCGTTACAGATCAAGGACCCCAATTTATGTCCAAAGTTCTCCTAGCATTTATAGACCATTTTCAGGTGAGTCATAAGAAGTCATCTCCTTACCACCTTCAAGCAAATGGTCAAGTAGAGGTGACTAATAGGGAATTAGAAAACATATTGACAAAAATTGTCTCTTCAGGAAGAAGAGATTGGGCCAGGAAATTGCCTGAAGCCATTTGGGCGTACAATACATGGAAATCTACAACTAGATTCAGCCCCTATGAGCTTGTTTTTGGGAAGAAACCTCTTCTCCCCATTGAGTTTGAACTCCAAACCCTACGTACAGCTATGTAGTTGGGTCTAGATTTGAAACGAGCTCAAATACAACGAGTTTTATAGTTAAATGAGTTGGATGAGCTTCGTTTGGATTTTGTCCATCAAACTGAACTAGTTCAACATCAACAGAAAGTTTGGCATGACAAATATATTAAAGAGAGAAAATTTCATAATGGTGATTGGGAATTGCTATTTGATTCAAGATATAAATACCATAAAGGAAAACTCGACTCATTGGCTAGGGCCATATGAAATTTTTGAAGTTTTCTCGAATGGCATAGTTTAGCTAAAACCCATTGATGGTGATTTACGAACTCTCTTAGTTAATGGTCATCGCCTACGTATCTACCATAAACCTATTAATAAAGAAGAATTT
>VDFB02067419.1:0-17214 GCA_007258455.2 Sequoia sempervirens
ACAAGATAGTCATCTCACAAAGTCCCTTAATTCAAAAATTAACACAAAAAGAGACCCATATCAAGGATCCATAAGATGAAATCAACCTTTAATCTTTCTATCCTAAACAAAGTAATAATTTAAAGAACCTTTTAAGAAATCAACTACAATTCTACTTGTATATCCATGATAAAATCAGTAAATTCGATCTTTTGATTTCTCTAATACTTCAATGTAATAATTTCCAAATATTATTTTTAACTCATTAATTACTTTTGGACATTCACTGGGAGAAACATTTAAATACTTCAAAGAAATTATATAAATGTATTCTACATATTAAACACACATTTTAACATAACAAATTTTATATTTAATAAGAATCTTAATACATGTATATATATTTATACATATATATGTCATTTAAAATGTTGACATATATATATTTAAATAAATATTTTAATTTAAACTCTAACAGTATATTGAAACACACACACACACACATATATTAAGATAAAATATAAACATGAATGTTCTGCTATTAAAAAGAAACAACCCATATATATTTCTAAAACATAGCACTCAAAACAATCCAACACATAGACATATATATAATTTGTAACTCAAAAGCTAAAGCAGGTTGGCTAAAAAGTAAGGCGCTGGGCAGCTATAACAAAAAAATTTCCCCATATCTGAAAACACTACCTTCCACCACATAAATGACTGACACACACGTGCATCAATATGTGTAAGTTCACCAAAAAAATGACAATATAAAGATGGATGCCACAGAGAAACTAAATTTCAGCATAATACAGTGAGAAAAACTTAGTTAAACGAACCATACTAAGAATATTCCAAGCAACAACTATAATGTTAACATAGACACCTAAACCTAGGGAAAAGGCGAACCCTATCCCATCTAGAAGATCGACCACTTCAAAAATATAAGGTAGCTTAATAGGAAAACAAATAAAAGCCATATTCTTGGAAATGAACCCTATACCATGCAAAGATTGAACCACACCATGAATCTTGAGGTAGTGAACTAGAATATTTAAAAGGATGCCTTACATGCAAATAAAATCATGATCAATACATAACAAATCTAGACGCCATATATACAAATGGTTGCCTAACTGAATGGAAATCTGCAAAGCTTTTATTTGCAAGGAAACTAAACAATACAGGGGGTTTATAGAGGAACAAATACTCTTACATCCTAACATCAATTTTTCAGGAATCGGGTATGGAGATACTTTTAAATCGCCTCATACAACCAGCATGGTCGATTACACCAACAAGCGAACATACAATAAAAGCATCGACTGGAAAGATGTACATATTATCCAAAATAAGCAAATTCAAATCATAGCCTTTCCAAAGGTGGACGCTTTAAAATCTGCTGAGCTTAAAGAAAAACTAGAGGAACTGACACTCCTAAAAGTGTAAGATCGCAAGGAATAGAAGTATAAAGAGCATGAAGACCAACATATGTTGCATGATAGATCGAATCTTGGGCTAAACATGGAGCTAAGGCTATGGTTCTAAAGGAAAATAATAGCAATATAAGCAACAATTGGAAAACTCACAGAACAAAATGGTGAATGAGACTTAGTGTAGGTTTCTATAGGAAGACAATCAAATACCCTACCAGACAGAGCTTGAAGTCTGGAAATGAGATATGGGTTGACATATCAAAAAGTAGTGTACCAGAATATAATATGAAATAATGACTTATTCAAAAACAAATAATAATCCTTTGAAGAATCGATTTGAAAACATGGAATTCTTATATTGATTGCTATAAGGAAGATAATTCAATTATCAAGTGCAAAAAGTTGCAAGAAATAGATGAAACAAAACTGGATGATGTCAACCTGGTTTTACAGTTGAAGATTGAGATAGTATGCCAAGACGTTCTTTCTTTTGTAATGCCAAAATTTTATTTTTCCAGAACCACCAATTTCCTAAATATCAAAATCTGTATTTTAAACTGATAACAAAATGATATTTGCAAAGAAAATTTTATTTCAATCCCAAAATAATTAGCCCACAAAATTTTTATTCAGAACAAAAATAACTTTTCTGGTTACCCTTTCTCCCCAAATCTCAAATATAAAAATCCAAATCCCCCAAAAATAACATAAGTTTTTGAAAATAAAAATCAAATGCTAATCATAAAAACTCCAAAATCACCAAGTTGCCCATTGAATCTCAGTTCTGTTGATGTGTTTTTTATGCACTTCTCAACATAGGTAATGCGTAGATGCACTACCTCTCTTGAAAGACAATCTTCCACAATTAGATTGCAGAACACTATCCCAAGGTCTCTAATGTCAGGTATTGAAAGTGCTTGGAATATCTCAGTTGTTTGATGTGATTTGCTGGAATCACAAGGTGGTCTTACGGATGAGTTACAAAGCATGGGAAGTTGGGTTTGCAAATGTAGTTTCAAAGTGCTAGAAGTGAATGAACAGTGGCTGTCCACTCAAAACAACAAGCTGAAACTCATCAAGTTCATTTGATTTAGCTTCATGGTGATGCTTTGGGTCCTACTCTAACCAAGGATTAAAAGAAATAGCAAAAGGAGAAGGGTTAAGAAAGTTATTCTAATCCTAAACTACGAATGAACAGTAACAATGGTGGCTGCTAAAGTAGATAGACTTCCTAAACTGAGTTTTGCTTGACCAAGAGAAACCTACAGCTACACAAAACTAGTGCAATCTTCTAAGGACTGTAGATTTTCACGTCACATACACACATCATGTACATGTAATCGAACTAAATTGCAGCAATAAAGGAAAGAGGCTTAGACTAGCTTTGCAAAGCGATTCATCATCAATGAACCACAAAAAACATGAGCTGGAAGTTCTTCAAATACTATAACAGCAACACCATCACGATAGCCATTCAAAAAACTAATACTAAAACTAATATGGAAGTAGAACCATGCATGCAAGATGAGCAAAATCAAAGAGAACATCCATAAAATCATGCAATGCTGTCTTCTATTGCTGCAGAATGCTTTTTACAACAACTCTCCAACACTTACAAATGAGAGGAAAGCCCCTATTTATAATTTTTCAAAGCCCAAATGAATGGCTAGGATCAATTTGTATTGAGTGGCTCAGATTCATTACAAGTTAGGGATTCACCTACCCCCAATAACCAACAATTTAAAATACATTCCTTGTCTTTTCTCTATTTTTTCATCTAGTGCCAGTTACTGTAGCAAATTTGTCTTGTAGTTGATTTGTCTTTTTACTGTAGCAGAGACTGTTTGAAGGTTGCCCTCCATCTGGTGGACTTGCAACATTTTTGATTGGATCAAACAAGTCGGTCGATGACTTGCATCAATGGATTGGTGGCCCCAAATTTGGGTGGAAAGCTCCTTAGAAATCATCATCATCTGGAAAAAGGTAGGACAACTCCCTTAATGGGCCTCTTCGATAGATCTACGGAAGGCTTCTTGACTCCTGGAAACACAAAGTGTTGTAAGTGCATTTATACATGAGTTAAGAAAAATGTTAGTCAAACCTACAAATTCCCTATTAGATCTATCTATGCATCATCAAAATATCTTGATATTCATATTTGGAGCTCATTTGGGCCATAAATATTAATGCGTGCTTCAAGGGTGTGAGCGCTAGAGGGCGGAAAGATAGCAGAAGAAAGTCAAAAGGCAGATAGTGGACAGAAGCCAAAATAGCCAGGAAGGAGGTGGGCTCCTGGATGTTCAAAATAGCTAGGAAGAAGGGAGGCTCCCGGATGTTCAAAATAGCCGGGAAGGAGGCAGGCTCCCAGATGTTTAAAATAGCCAGGAAGGAGGCAGCCTCCCAGATGTTCAAAACAGCTAAGGAGGGATGAACTCCTGGAAACGGCCACAGAGGGCCTAGGTTCCGGAGGCCACGAAGGAGATGGCCACCAGATGTTCCAAATGGCCAAAGGGGGACAAACTTCCAAAAATGGCCACAGAGGACCTGGGATCTAGAGGCCGAAAGGGAGGTGGCTGTCGGATGTTCAAAATGGCCATGGAGAGGCGGAGCCCCAGAAACGGCAACGGAGGGGTCGGGCTCCAAAGGTTGGAAGGGAGGTGGCTGCTGGATGTTCAAAATGGCCACGGAGAGGTGGAGTCCCGAAAATGGCCATGGAGGGCCCGAGCTCTAGGGGCTGGAAGGGAGGTGGCCGCTAGATGTTCAAAATGGCCACAGAGAGGCAGAGTCCCAGAAACGGCCATGGAGGGGCCGGACTCCGGAGGCCGGGCCGTCGGGTCTCCACGGATGTTCAAAAATAGCAAAAGGGGGATGAAGCTTCGAGACCACCGAAACTTAAGCAAACTTTGACGAAACCTTGGCAGTTCATTTAAGCACATCAAACGCATCCCAGATCCAAAAAAGGGTGACCCCAAAGTCTAAAATGTGGAAATGGGAGCAATGAGGGTCCACAGATGTTTCCAAACAACCAAGGAGGAAAGGAATTCCGGAGGGAAAGTTCTGAAACCATCAAAACTCAACAGAATGTTGACGAAACCTTGGTAGTTCATTTACGCACTTCAAACACATCCCAAATCCAAAAAAGGTTGCTCCCAAAGTCAAAAATGTGGAAACAGGAGCGATGGGGGTCCACGAATGTTTCCAAATAGCCAAGGAGGAAGGGAATTTTGTAGGGAAAGTTCTGAAACTATCAAAACTTAATGGAACGTTGACGAAACCTTGGTAGTTCATTTATGCACTTCAAACACATCCCAGATCCAAAAAAGGTTGCTCTCAAAGTAAAAAATGTGGAAACGAGAGCGACGGGTGTCCACGGATGTTTCCAAACAGCCAAGGAGGAAGGGAATTCTGAAGGGAAAGTTTCGAAACCATTGAAACTTAACAGAACGTTGATGAAACCTTGGCAGTTGATTTATGCACTTTAAACAAATTCCAGATCGAAAAAAAGGTTGCTCTCAAAGTCAAAAAAGTGAAAACGGGAGTGACGGGGGTCCACGGATGTTTCCAAATAGCGAAGGAGGAAGGGAATTCTGGAGGGAAAGTTCTGAAACCATTGAAACTTAACGAAATGTTGATGAAACCTTGGCAGTTCATATACACATTTCAAACACATCCTAGATCTACCAAAAAGGTGGCCCCAAAGTCAAAATTGTGGAAATGGGAGCGATAGGGGTCCACAAATATTTCCAAACAACAAGAACAAGACAAAAGGCAGAAAAGGGGATGACAGACCTCATTTCTTTGCAGATTTGAATACCCCAAGTAGGTGAATTTGGGTAGGGGATTTGATAGTTTGAAGGCTCATGACCAATTTGCGCTTGGATAATGGGGCACGCAAAGCAAGACAGGAGCAAAGCAACCTGTCAAGAGCAAAAAAAAAGGGGGTCCCTGCTTATGGCGAGGCATGCGTGCAAAACATGCACAACAAATGGTGGTGCTAGGGAAATGCTCCAGAGCATTTTGATGACAAACTGGAATCACGAATCCAGAATCTCTAGTTCCGACCTTCTCACTAGGGCAAACAAACCAGACGCCCAATCCAAAGGATCAAAACCATTAGCCAACCCAACCTTCAGTATGCTGAAAATCCAAATGTGTGCAATTGCATTAATTCCCATCCTTCAGTTGCTATAGGAACCCAAGCTCCGTCAAGTTAATCTATGTAGTTTATTCTAACTCCAAAAGCATCCAGGACATTGCCTCGCTGCCAATTAGACATCCATAGCCCCGACGAGGTTGTCGCTGTGATTCTCCTGAGCATTGCTCTATTGCCAGCCGGGCGTCCATAGCCCTGCTAGAGTTGCTCAGATACCCCTGAAAAGTTGAATTTTCTTTTTTTTTTAATTTTCATTGTTTTCTTTATTTCTTTCTTTTATCTTTTTAGCTCTTTTATTTCAACCCGCAAGCATTGAAGCTCGCGCTTAGGGCTAAGAATCATAGTGGCATTGGAGCATAATTTTAGATTTTTCACTTAACTATAGACTTCACAAAAGGCCCTACAGTGACCATCAAATTCTTAAGATGTGTAAGAGCTGTAAGATTTCAGAATACGTCAGAGTCAGACTAAACCAACAACTTATCCTCTGTGAATCAAACACTCAGATCACTTGACACTAACGGAAGACCTTCACCATCCACTCTGAAGACTTGATTAGAGTTTGACGAAGAAATATGTGGAACAACCCCAGGCGATAAGTATGGTTGTTGTGCGCACAAACGTGCCTAGCTAAAAGCAAAGGGACCCCAAGCAAAGCAGCAACAAAGTGAAAGCAAATGAAATGAAAACAACCTACAAAGCGAGCAACCTACACGCACCAACTAACTTAAGGAAAGCAGGAAAGCGAAGCATTTACAGGAAACCTATATTACTCAAAATAGGCTATGTACAAAGATATTTACAAAGCATTATGTTCAAGCAAGGTGAGTTGACATTAACACTCATTGGATTTCATAGTGCATGCACAAGAAAATAGGTGATTGTTGTTATTCTTAACCATGCAAATTTATCTTTATATTCTGAAAAAATAAATTTAATGTTGCAGCACTCAAGTTCAATCACGTCATCATGAAAAATTAGCAATTGAGGAGGCTCATTGAACCCATGGTTAATCCATAAACATGTTCGTTTTCCCTTATTCCCATAATCAAAATAATAAGTGCAGTTATGAGAAATGATAGGGGCAAGGAAGGATAAAACCTGGATGTCATCACATGGAGGTGTTGGACAGTCGAGAGCAAACATAACATCCTTGATTGTTGCATTGGCAGCCTTAGGTAGGCGCGGTGGAGGGTGCAACACTTTAGACATTAAGCTTTCATAAGGCTGGGAGGATGGGGCAGCAAACAACTCTTTTAATCTACCAATGGGATCTACAACCTCCACTGGTTGTTCCTCAAGGAAGTACACCTCATCTGCTTGGGTTTCCATTGCCCAAACCTCTTCTTGATTGCTATCTTCAAGGGGTAGAATGCTGCCCCATCTCCTTTCCCAGGTGTCAGCCTTATTTTCATAATGTTCAGTGTCATGGGATGATGACATATGCAAATATATCCTATTGGAGCCATCTGAATACGAAGGAGGATCAACAACGATCATGGTAGAAGGACTCCAAGTTGCATCTTGTAGTCGATCAAGTGCTTCATCTCTGTTAGCAACTATCTTAGCACCTCCACCTTTGTCTTCTTCTTTTTGATGTTCATGCATCTCATCATGACGTTCACTCATTTCCTTGTGCTCACTATCACTGTAAATGGAGAAGGATCTCCTCTCCCAATCTGGAAACTCTAGTGCATCATCATTCGGGGGCTCAAGGAGTATGTATTCATCACTACCATTTTCTGGGATGTGTTCTTTCTTGGCATGAGCATACCTCCGTAGTGTAGCTCCCAATGGAAAGAAGTCATCAATTGATGGAACCTCATCAAGGGGACCAAAGTCTACTGCACAATTTTCCTCTGAAGACTCACCAAAAATCCCATCGTCCATGGTACACAAATGCTCTTCAAGAGGAAGAACTTCTTGGTGACTGGTGGATAGCATTCCCTCTTGATCTACTTCATCGCTCGGAAGTCCGAGACTGTATTACTGTCCTTCCATTGCTGCCCCAACATCCTCTTAAGGTCCACCTTCAATTGAGCCTTCACTTGACTCAGACTCTTGGTCTTCTACTTCGATCTGAGCAGCAAGTAGAGGAGGTCGGGACTTGGCTGCCTTGCTTGTTCTTTGACTTGTTTGACGGCTTCTTGGCCTAGTTAACATGTGAACTTTGAATGTGATGAATCATGAAGTCTGCACCAATTTGGTAATAGTAGCACCTCCAAATCCACTTGGTATTTTAGCTCTGACCAATCCCTTGCTAATCTGGAGATGAGTTGGTCATATCTTTCTGCTACTGGGTCCTCATCATCATTCAAAAAAGAAGCTTGATGGTAGACAGCCATGGCGAGTGGTTGTTCCCACTCCCCAAAATCTAGATTTTTAGATTCTCAATCACTATCGTTTATGAAGGAGAGGTATTTTGACCTGATTTTGCTTATGCTTTGATCATCTCCTTCTGCTGCCCCAAGGCTTTCAGCCTCCTCTTCTTGATTTTCAGCATTTGTGTTGGCTATCCTAGCATATGTTGCTGCAAATTCTATTAATTCATCTTCAATTGCCATTCGTTCCTCTTCTTGACTGAAGGACTACTCTTCTTCAATGGAGGGAAAACCTACTAAACTAGTTACAATCAAATTTTCATCAATGCACCTTGCTGTCCCAAGACTTTCAGCTCCTCCCTCTTAGGTTTCATTTTCTATGTCTACTGTCCCAACACCAACTTGTGTCAAATTTCTTGGTTCATCTTTATTTTGCTGTCCTCCAGATGTTGACAACTCTTCTGCCTCATTGGATAACTTCTCCTCATTGAGAGTTGGCTGCTCCAACTTTTCCAAACAACCCTTGGGTTGAGAAATGATGTTGTCACATGATGGCCACATAAATTCTGAATGTGGTGCATTGTGAAATCTACACCAACTTGCCATTAGTACTTCTTCCAATCTTGGTCCATCCTTGCTGCTCAATTATTCCTGGATTAGCTCCTTAAATGCGTTGGCTGCCATGGTTTGCAATTCTTCCTGTGGGTCTTCGGGGGCCAAGGGAAGATAGATTTCCCAGAAGGGGATTTCTCCTTGCAAGACCTTTTCAATTCTGTTCAAAAAAGTCAGACACTCCAACTCGTTGTGCCGGCGAGTGCAATGGACCCGACATCTATTCGCCAATGCAAACTACTGCAATGGCTTCTTCAGTCTCTTATTCAAATTTGCATTTAGTTGAGTGATGTCAATTTGTGCATGCTGCTCCATTTTGACTCAACTTCTACTTGCCTTCAAAATTTTCTGATTTTTAGCATTGAAAGAGATCTCCCTATCTCAAATTTCTTCTTTGAAAGTGCTCTTTTCAATTTCCAACTTTTAGCTTTGTAGCCTCAACATGTCATGCCCTCCTTCTAGCGCCAGTTCTGTTGATGGCGTTAGGAGGAGGAGGGCATAAAATGAATCACTACAAACCTTCAATTTTGTATTCCCAATGTGTCAGCCCTCCTTCTAGCGCCAGTTTTGTTGATGTCGTTAGGAGGAGGAGGGCATGGAATGAATCACTTCCAATCTTCAGCTTTGTATTCCCAACATGTCAACCCTCCTTCTAGCGCTAGTTCTGTTGATGTGTTTTTTATGCACTTTTCAACACAGGTAATGCATAGATGCACTACCTCTCTTGAAAGACAATCTTCCACAATCAGATTGCAGAACACTATCCCAAGTTCTATAATGTCAGTCTTGACAGTGCTTAAAATATCTCAATTGTTTGATGTGATTTGTTAGAATCACAAGGCAGTCTTACCGATGAGTTACAAAGCATGGGAAGTTGGGTTTGCAAATGCAGTTTCAAAGTGCTAGAAGTGAATGAACAATGGCTATCCACTCAAAACAACAAGCTAAAACTCATCAAGTTCATCTGATTTAGCTTCAAGGTGATGCTTTGGGTCCTATTCTAACCAAGGATTAAAAGAAATAGCAAAAGGAGAAGGGTTAAGAAAGTTATTCTAATCCTAAGCTACGAATGAACAGTAACAATGGTGGCTGCTAAAGTAGACAAACTTCCTAAACTGAGTTTTGCTTGACCAAGAGAAACCTACAGCTACACAAAACTAGTGCAATCTTCTAAGAATTGCAGATTTTCATATCACATACACACATCATGTACATGCAATCGAACTAAATTGCAGCAATAAAGGAAAGAGGATCAGACTAGCTTTGCAAAGTGATTCATCATCAATGAACCACAAAAAGCATGAGCTGGAAGTTCATCAAATACTATAACAACAACACCATCATGATAGCCATTCAAAAAACTAATACTAAAACTAATATGGAAGTAGAACCATGCATGCAAGATGAGCAAAATCAAAGAGAATATCCATAAAATCATGCAATGCTGTCTTCTATTGCTATAGAATGATTTTTACAACAACTCTCCAACCCTTACAAATGAGGGGCAAGCCCCTATTTATAGTTTTCCAAATCCCAAATGAATGGCTATGATCAATTTGTATTGAGTGGCTCAGATTCATTACAAGTTAGGGATTCACCTACCCCCAATATCCAACAATTTAAAATACATTCCTTGTCTTTTCTCTGTTTTGTCATCTAGTGCCAGTTACTATAGCAAATTTGTCTTGTAGTTGATTTGTCTTTTTATTGTAGCAGAGACTGTTTGAAGGTTTCCCTCCATCTGGAGGATTTGCAACATTTTTGATTGGATCAAACAAGTCGATCGATGACTTGCATCAATGGATTGGAGGCCCCAGATTTGGGCAGAAAGCTCCTTAGAAATCATCATCATCTAGAAAAAGGTAGGACAACTCCTTTAATGGGCCTCTTCGATAGACCTACGGAAGGTTTCTTGACTCCTACAAACACGAAGTCTTGTAAGTGCATTTATACATGAGTTAAGGAAAATGTCAGTCAAACCTATAAATTCCCTATTAGATCTATCCATGCATCATCAAAATATCTTGATATTCATATTTGGAGCTCATTTGGGCCATAAACATTAATGTGTGCTTCAAGGGTGCGAGCGCCAGAGGGCAGAAAGACGTCGGAAGAAAGCTAGAAGGCAGACAGTGGACGGAAGCCAAAATTGCCGGGAAGGAGGCGGGCTCCTGGATGTTCAAAACAACCAGGAAGAAGGGAGGCTCCCAGATGTTCAAAATAGCCAGGAAGGAGGCAGGCTCCTGGATGTTCAAAATAGATGGGAAGGAGGCAGGCTCCTGGATGTCTAAAATAGCTGGGAAGGAGGTAGGCTCCCAGATGTTCAAAATAGCCAAGGAGGGACAGACTCCTGGAAACGGCCACAGAGGGCCTAGGTTCCAGAGGCTGGGAAGGAGATGGTTACCAGATGTTCCAAATGGCCAAAGGAGGATGAACTTCCAGAAATGGCCACGGAGGGGCCAGGCTCCGGAGGCCGGAAGGGAGGTGGCCGTCAGATGTTCAAAATGGCCACAAAGAGGCAGAGTCCTGGAAACGGCCATGAAGGGGTTGGGCTCTGGAGGCCAGAAGGGAGGTGGCTACTAGATGTTCTAAATGGCCACGGAGAGGCGGAGTCTCGGAAACGGCCACGGAGGGGCCGGGCTCTAGAGGCCGGGCTGCCTTGGCTCCACGGATGTTTAAAAACAACAAAAGGGGGACGAAGCTCTAAAACCACCAAAACTTAACCAAACTTTGACGAAACCTTGGTAGTTCATTTAAGCACATCAAACACATCCCAGATCTAAAAAAGGGTGACCCCAAAGTCAAAAATATGGAAACGGGAGTGATGGGGGTCCACAGATGTTTCCAAACAGCCAAGGAGGAAGGGAATTCCGGAGGGAAAGTTTCGAAACCATCGAAAATTAATGGAACGTTGACGAAACCTTGGCAGTTCATTTATGCACTTCAAACACATCCTAGATCCAAAAAAGGTTGCTCCCAAAGTCAAAAATGTGGAAACAGGAGCGATGAGGGTCCATGGATTTTTCCAAACAGCCGAGGAGGGGAATTCTGGAGGGAAAGTTCTGAAACCATCGAAACTTAACGGAACGTTGACAAAACCTTGGTAGTTCATGCACTTCAAACACATCCCAGATCCAAAAAAGGTTGCTCCCAAAGTCAAAAATGTGGAAACTGGAGCGACGGGGGTCCACGGATGTTTCCAAACAGCCAAGGAGGAAGGGAATTCTAGAGAGAAAGTTTTGAAACCATTGAAACTTAATGGAACATTGATGAAACCTTGGCAGTTTATTTATGCACTTCAAACAAATCCCAGATCCTAAAAAAGGTTGCTCCCAAAGTCAAAAATGTGGAAACAAGAGTGACGGGGGTCCACAGATGTTTCCAAACAACGAAGGAGGAAGGGAATTCCGGAGGGAAAGTTTCGAAACCATCAAAACTTAACGGAATGTTGACAAAACCTTGGCAGTTCATTTACGCATTTCAAACACATCCCAGATCCACCAAAAGGGTGGCCCTAAAGTCAAAATTGTGGAAACGCGAGTGACAGGGGTCCACAGATGTTTCCAAACAGCAAGAACAAGACAAAAGGTAGAAAAGGGGACGACGAACCTCATTTCTATGCAGATTTGAATACCCCAAGAAGGTGAATTTGACAAATTTGATAGTTTGATAGTTTGAAGGCACATGACCAATTTGGGTTTGGAAAATGGAACACGCAAAACAAGACAGGAGCAAAGCAGCCTATCAAGAGCGAAAAAAAGGGGGTCCCTGCTTATGGTGGGGCGTGTGTGCAAAACATGCACAGCAAGTTCGAAACTACACATGCATTTGCATGCAAAATATTTCCTAATTTAAATTTCTTTTTACTTATTTTTTTAATAATTTAACATTATCACATAAATCAGACCCATTTTAATATCTAATTTAATATTTTATTTAATACAACATTATCCATTATATTTAAATTTAAAAAATAAAAATTATTAATAAATGGAATAATATTCTATTATATTTCATTAAAATATTCCTCATTAATAAAATAATAATATATAATAATTAAATCCTCATAACTTGTTGAATTAATTTAATAATTAATTAATCAACATTCACTTAGTAATTTAATAATTTAATTTGATACTTTAATCAACATAACACTTATGAATGTCGTTAAACTAAACCAATTAAATGAACAACAATTAATAAACTCAACACGATAATCAATAACTATAACAAATAATTAAAACAACATTAATTAAATAATTAAAATAAACAACTCAAAACATAATGATACCAAAACGAGAATGGGGTTGCAAATGGACCACATCGTTAAGCACAACAATGGGGTGATAGACTAGGACGGGGACTTTCTTTTCAACTCTGGTTTCCACATCATATCCATTGGGCTTTGTAAGGCATGATCAAACCTGAAAATACAGGTGGATTCGATACCTGAAAATACAGGTGGAGTCGATGCTTGGTACCTGCATCCTGCATCAAACCAGATGTCAAGCAACATATATATCCAATCACAAGCACACTGTGAGAGGTAGTCGCAATGTAGCAAGGTGCTCATGAATGAGCGATGCGACACCCTCCTCTCACCAAGACTCCAACTAGTAAACACATAATCTTAAATATCATAAAGCAATTACTAATCAATTGCATAACAATATAGTACTACATCAAATGATAAACACAACCAGTTAAATCCAAACACAACATCAAACACCATGTATCAACATAACATAAACATCTGAAAAGAGTATCATAATCATCCAAACAAACTAAATTGTCTACCAACCAAATCAAACTAGTGAAACAATCAACAACACAGTCTCAAGGTACACAACATAACATAAAAAATATCAGAACAGTGACATCAACACAAGAGGAATTCACACTGAATGGAGAGAGCCACTCATACAACCTAGAACAACAGTCACCCGAGCTTGTAGGTTAGGAGTGTTGTTGAAGAAATAAATCATACTTTTATAATAGTTAATACACTACCCAAAGCATGCTGCATAGTTATTGAGACAATTTTTCCATTTCTTGGCTTCAATTATAGAGGCTTTCCCAAACAAGAAGGTATTATCCACAAATTGTTGGATAACATTAGGTTCCAATGAAGAGGCAACCTTAATTCCCTTAATAGACCCTTCCGACAATAGATTAGAAAAGAACCTACTCAAGACATCCACAATCATGATAAGTAAATAGGGTGAAAGGGATCCCCTTATCTGATGCCTCTCCCAGTATTAAAAAAACCAAAAGGAGTCCCATTAACTAGAGAACAACGTACTTCAACGTAGATATGCATTCCATTATGATTTTGACAACAAATTGGTCAAACCCAAACTTAGCTAAGACATTAGGGACAAATTCCCAAATCACCTTATCATATGCTTTTGAAATATCCAATTTAAGGGCCATACTAGCATTATTGCATCTATCCATAGAATGGAGTAATTCATGAGTAGTTATAGTAGCATCTAGGATATGAAGACCAAACAAAAATCATTTTTGAGTGGGGCTGATTATTTTGTCCAGGAGGGGTTTGATATGGTTCACCAAGATTTTAGAGAAGATTTTATAAAAATTATTGCAAAGGTTGATTGGTCTAAAATCAATCATAGATTGGGGATCAACAATATTGGGGTTTAAGGCTATAAAAGTGTGGTTCAGTTGTTTGAGAATCTTACCAGATTTGAAGAAATAATGAGCAACCAAGACAAGGTCCCACTAATAATGTCCCAAAAAATCTGAAAGAAGGCAGGGGGAAAACCATTCGGGCTAGGTGCTTTGTAGGCCTCCATGTTGAAAGTAACCAATTGAACTTCCTCAGGAGTGACAACACTAAGTATGGTAAGGTTATCATTCTGGGAAATGATGGTTAGGAGAGGGTCCAGTAGCAGATTGTCCAAAGCTGTATTAGGAGCCTCAACAGGGGTGAAATAATCCTTTTGGAAATAGTCAGCTATCAAAAGAACAATCTGGGTGGGTGTATTGACCACATCCCCCTGCTCATTATGCAATTTAGTTATTTGATTCCTTTTCTTGTGTTTTAGGGAAAACACATGAAAAAAGGAGGTATTCTTATCCCCTTCTTGTAGCCATTGAACTCTAGATTTCTGTTTCCAGAAAATTTCCTCTTTCCTTAAAATTTGTTCCCACTCCCTTCAGCTCTTTCTTTCTTGGTTGCAGGGTGGCAAGCTGACATCCCGATCCTCCATTTTCTTTTGGATAGGTTTCAATTTATCCCCTTAAGCTCTTTTTTCCTGAAAGACATCCCCAAAAACTCTTTTGTTCCAACCTTTCACCATGCATTTGATATGTTTAAGTTTAAAAAAGATCCTGAACATGGGGGAGCCACGAACAAGAATATTCCACCATTCAAAAATTTTGTTCTTGAAGCTAGGGTGGGAATTCCACATCATATCAAACTAGAAGGGGAAAGTTCCAACAATAGAATGGTCATTCATTATCAGCGACAGAGGGTTGTGGTTAGAGATAGTCCTGGGCAGGGCAAGAAGATTAGCACTGAGTAGGGCCATCCAATTATTGGAGAAAAGGAATCTATCTAATCTGACTTGAATCAAGCCCTCCCCAAGATTCCTATTTGTCCAAGTATAGGCTTTGCCTAATAAGTCAATTTCAATCAGGCCAGTAGCACTCAGAAAGTTTGCCACATTAACCATGCTATTAGAATAATCCACCAAACCACCACTTTTCTCAGAAGGATATAAGGGGAAGTTGAAGTCCCCAACCACTAGCTAGCAATATCCCCTATTATTTTTTAACCAGTCAGAGAGATCCTTCCACAATGCATTCCTAACATTTCTCTAGTTAGGAGCATAAACATTGATAAGTGACCAAGAGCCACCCAGGTAAGAAAATAAGACTCCCACACTACTTCAACAGTGGAATAGTTCAAAACCATTATTCCTAGATGGGTTATATAACACATCAAGACCACTAGATGCCCCCTCAACATCACTATAAGAGTAAAGGGAACCCGACCATATATACATAGCAATATTATCAAAATTTACTTTCTTCATTTTGGTTTCTTGTAATAGTAAAAAATCAATCTTATGTTCTAAAACATAGTTCTTCAACACAAGCTATCTATGAGAGCTACTCAGCCCTCACACATTCCAGGACATGACCCTCATTTCTGACCCTTCTTGGAGGAAACTTCCAATGTCGCATGTTTACCAATGGCTATCTCATTCGCTGTCTCCCTTTGCCTAGTTTGTCGCTAGTTGGGCCTTCCTAGTTTAGAGTCACCTCCCACATCTACCTTCTTCTTTCTCCCTTTTTTCTTTGGGGTTAACCAAATATCCTCTTCTAAGGTTTTCTCCTAGTTAAAAACCACCAAATTAAAAACTATCTCCTCTTTGACTTCAGTAACCACTTCCTCCAAAATTTTGCCCTCTTCACCCATGGTCTCACTAGTCCCACAAGAAAGGTCAGACCCCAGCTCCATCAAGGAGCCACCTAAAACCTCATCCCCCCAAAGATCCTGGTTAGGGGATAAAGCTTTGAAATCCAAAACCTTATGAACAACCAAATTTTCGGCCAAAATAGGAACAATAGGACCCAAAGCCAGATCCACACTTGAAATTTCCATCCCACTAAGAGGAACCCCAGAGATCAGGCGTTCAACCAAGACTAGCGAGGTAGACTTGGCCAGAGATTCAACATCCTTCAGAATGTATTTTTCAAAGGGAAGGTTATCATCAGTAGTAGAGTCTCCCGGTTTAGGCTCCCCATTAAAAAAAGATTTGCAATCAAAGATAAGGTGGCCAGGTTTAGCACACTTCTGAGAGTAAATGCTACACCCTTAATATTAGTGTACATTGGGTTATGAATAGTTGGCTTGTGGCTATCTTAACTCTTTATTAAGTTATATTATCATTAGTATATTGCTATTTAGTTGTTTAGGTTGACCTAAGACTTATATAGGTGTGTCTAAGTCGGCCTAGGTGATATCCTAGGCATAAATAGGTATATATAGGAGGGTGTGAGTCTTATTTCATCAAGTTGTGAAGTGTGTTCTCATTAGAGATATTTGGAGGTTTGACCCCTCAAAGTGGCTTGTTATTCTTAGTTATTATCAAGTATTTGCAGCATATTTCATATCATATTATTCTATTGTGCAATTTATTTCATAACAAGTGGTATCAGAGCATGATCTTGGCACCGTAGAGGCAAGTTTTTCCTCAATTTTGGAAATTTTTTTTCTAATTTTTAAAGACATTTTGAAGAACATATTAAAGAAGCTACATTCCAGATTTTAGAAGAATTTGAGCAAAATTAAGAGAATTATTACAAAATTAGGGTTTCTACACAATTTTTTTGGAATTTTCATATCTCACACATATTGTCGAATGGGAGCCTGATTTTTATTGGGATTTTGAAGACATACTAAAGGAGATTGTAGTAAAAAATTTGGAGGAATTGGAGCAGAAATAAGCAAATTAATTTTTTCACAAATATCACTCTCCACACTACAAATTTGCTTATTTCTTGGAGATTTTTGTAGGTGAGTTATTTTTCCCTAGTAAGTTACAATAAAAATTTCAAAGAATTTAAGTTTCATTTGTGTGATTTATTTCAAAATTATTGGTTCCCTCATGATGGGGCCTGCAACAAGGGGCAAAAAGAATGTTGTCACTCCAGGAAGACTCCTAATAAGGATGGGATA
>VDFB02067421.1:0-25440 GCA_007258455.2 Sequoia sempervirens
AAAAATGCAACCAAGACAGGTTCCAAGGCCTGCCACATAGTGCCTCGTCTCCAAACAGAGACGTTTAGCATTTCGAAAGGGGGTAAAAACTGATCCAAAATTTCTGGACACTAGACACAACTATACTTCTTCTTTTTCGCAGAATGGCTTGGCTTGACTGTTTACACACTCCCAAACAAACTAATTCCATATAATCCTAAACCCTAAAAGCATTTAAAAAAAATATATGAACAAAAAGAACCCAACAAAACACCCTAGAAGAAAATTTCAATGACCTAAAATTCCTCCTTCAGAATTACCATGGAACAACAGAATTCCAAACAACCAAAATCTCTTAAAAAGCAAAAAAAAATGAACAATACCATTAACAGTTTAACTGCAAAAGGATCAAAACAAAACACCAGTTCAAAAATGAATAATAATAATAACTTACCAGAGTATCAAAGGCCTTGTAGACAGTACCATATGTACCCTGTCCTAAAGTGATACCCTTTTTGTATCTCTCTGAGGGATCGGCGGGTCTCACAAGCCCATTAGAAGAAAGACCATAATTATTACTAATGTTAGTATTGCTGTTGTTACTGATGGGTTCAGGGTTCGACTCTCCATCCGAACTCGGTTGCTTGTTCAAGTCCACCATGTTATTCAGTATTGGCGATATGTTTCGCAAGCTGTGTGATTCCCGGTTGTTGTGTGATGATTATATATTACTGTTTGTTTTCTCTTGGATCCTCTCTATTTTCCTTCACATTTTTTCCTCCTGAAAATGTTGAAATGTCTGAGAGGAGAGGAGGATGCCAAGAGAAGAGCAGGGACCAACAAGGAATCGGAGTTTCTCTCGTGCCTGCCTTTGTTTTACATAGTACAACGACCTTTTTAGCTTCCAATAGTATAACTAGCAACTGTACCCAAAGGTTGAATGGCATGCCTATAGTTTTGGAAAGAAAATCTAGACATTGAGATTTAGGAAAGATGAGCTGTAATGGATAAATAGAGTGAACGTTGTTAATGTTGTCTTTGGTAAGTATGTTATTATAATTTTATTTATTTATCAATTATATTTCTGAATCATATTATGATAGTATTTGTATTTGTATGTAAAAAAATCAATTATATTTCTGAATCATATTATGATAGTATTTGTATGTAAAAAAAAATTATTAAATATTGCATATGTAATTTATTAAATAATTAATATTAATTTTCTTGTTTTTAGGAGAGTCATAATTAATTGTTAATTTTTAAGAGAATGTTTAAGTTTTAATTTTAGTAGGAAGAAAAATAAAATGATGTGATTGGTCTATTGACTTCAATTCTTTGTTTGTTTCTATTACTAGAAGAAAAGACCCAAATTATAACGGCCCAAATTATAACCAATGAAAAATATTTTATGTGATTACACTTTATTTTCAATTTAAATGATATATAATTAAAAAAAAAGTTAATAATTGTTTTAAATAATATAAATTAAAATAAAAATGGGGTCACTTAGAACGGATTTCCATTTATTTATGGTTGATGGGATTGGGTGTTTGTCTTGAAACAATTTAGAAAAACTATTTTTTTTAATACATGCCTACATCTCCAACATACATGAAAATTGATTTTTTTTCTAAAAATTACATGTATGTATATCAATGTTTTGAATGTTTTGTCTATATATATGTTTTTTATATATATGTAGGTCAATGTTTACATGTTTTTTAGATATTTTATTTGTTCAAGAGTTATTTTTTAAGTAGATAAAATGATCAATAAAATTATTATAGAGTTGTTAATGTTTGGTATTTTTAAAATAGGTGTATATAAAATATTAATAAATTATTTACATTATATTAACAGCCCCAAGGTTTGCATGTTACTTTATTTTCTAAAATATCTAGTTTTTAAAAAAAATTAAGTATTTTTTTGATAATTTAAAAATATTCAATGAAACAAAACAAATTATTTAATTGATATGTTTAGTTTTTTTAATTATAGACGGTTTGATTCAAACTACTCAAATACAACAAGGTTGAGTTGTTGTGAAGTTCATGTCAAATGCTTACATGATAATTTTGTTCTTTTAAGTAAAGACAAATTGAGAGTAACACTAGTGATCAAACTTGTGTTAGGCATGGAACTATTGACCATTTTCTAAATTGCTAGTTATGGTGTTGTTATTTTTGTCATTAACACCCTATCTAGTGGCTATAATGTTGGAGGGGGCATTAGAGTATGATATTGAACAAGAAGATATGCTAGATGAGGTTCTATCCTTGCTCCCTCTGCTATTGTCTCTACTTACTCTACTATTTGAAAATGATCAAATAATTTAGTTCAATGAAAATATATGAAATTTATTTATTAATTGATTTTCATAATTAGAAAAGGAGGCCATTAGAAAGAATAAGAACACCATTGCATCATTCTTTAGTATTTTTGGATTTAATGATGCATGGATAAGAGCAAGTAGAGACCTATAAAAAAGGCTTAGTTTTGGTTTGTTGGTGCAGGGGCACCTAGTAAAATTGTGCAATGTTAGTCTAATGTTGAGTTTTTGTGTTGTTGAGTCATGTTGAATGTAATAAGGTCATAATAGACCATTTTCAATGTAATAAGTCATGTGGGGTTGGTATTAGATAGGGTTGTCAAATTTTGGTCAATTTTGCAAATGTTGTCATAGTGCAAAAAGGCAAAAAATGGGAATATGAAGAATCAAATGATGAAGGAAGGTTAGGAGTTAGTTTTTTTCGTTGGGGAAGGTTTGGGATGCTTTAAAAATAATTGGTACACGTTGGTAAAAGGTTGGAAGTTGTAAATCTCAATTTTGAATATCAAACAACACTCTTTTCATGTGTTTTTCATAGAAAAATTGTTGTTACAGGCTCTTGTATGGCCTGGTACGATCAAAACGTGCAATTTTATGAGTTGGAATTGGTAGAGGGATGAGTTAAGCTTCTTTTGGTTTTGGATTGAGAGTTTCTCATTAATTTTTGAAGATTTTATAAAAGATTTACTGAAACTAGTTCTAGAAACCCTGTTTTGAGGGTTTGAAAGCAAGAAAAATGTAGAACTCTCCATTCCACCATTGAAATCTTGTCAAACTCATTGGAATGGAGGTAGATTAGGTGTATTTTGTGCTTACTAGGTTGGCAGGAGCAGGGATGTGGTTTTGGGCAAGTTAGGTTGATGCCCTAGTTGGTTTTCTTCATGATCTTAAGCAAAAGTGATGCCTAAAGGTAGGGTTTTGTTGAAGAGTTGTTAAGAGGCCATTCTAGGTGATGAAAAATGCATGTGCAGACCTAAATGGATGTGTCTAAGGTTTTGGAATGGATTTTTGGGGTCTGGAGTGTGTGGAATCAATAAGAGCCATGTTGTAGGAGCCTAATTAGGCCTAAGTGCAAACGTAGCAGCAAAGATTTGAGAGTCTTGTTCCAAAGAAACCCTAGGAGATTTTGAGATATGTTTCAAAAAGGTGTAATGGGTATTTAAACTGGTTTTGGTTTGTGGTTAGGAGTTATTTTCTAAAAATTATGATCAAATTACGGTGAATTTTTGCCCTTTTAAGCCTATTGTCAAATGTGGCAGCAAGTATTTGAAGGGTTTGTTACAAAGAAACCACCCCTGCACTTTTGATATGTTTAGAAACTTGGAAAGGGGTATCTAGAATGGTAATTGGTTTGTGGGTTTTCGATTTCTTTTGAAAGTTATGTTGAATTTTCATTGTTTGGAATGCTACAAGCGAAGTTGATGAAACTATGAGAAAGTACCAAGTTGAAATTTTCAAAGTTAAAAGTTTGTCCAAAGTTGATTGATTCGTGGTTGGTTAATGATCTCCCTCCATGCTCTGCATCATTTGTGTTACTAAAAACCTCTCCATGTAAGAATTGTTTGCAAGATAATTATTAACAAATAGGTTTAAATAACTATTTAGATTTGAAAACTATCTACTAATTAAACAACGCACCACCATTTATTCACTAACTATGGTGTAATATAAAATTGGATAAAATCATGAACCTCTATAGTAACAAATATTTAACTAAAAACCCTTCTTATCATTTAAAATTTGCTAACTCTTGGTCAAACACAACTAAAATAGAGCAAATCTACAATTTTATATTGAAAATCTAATGTGATTAGAGGTTCAAATCACTGGTATCACATTGAAGATCATTCTATTATTCATGACTAAACTTGTCAAGGTGTGACAATTGAAAAAAAATAAGAATGCACTCTTCAAACACTCTGGCGTCATACAAATTTGCAACCATACAATCCTCTTTGTTGAACTAAATGAGGAATATTGATATAGATTGCTAAAAATCAATGAAGATTGCATGAAAAGGAGAAAATATGTTTGAATTTGATTAAAAAATCTTCAAATGGCAAAGCTTGTTGTTGGTATGATAAAAAAACTTTTATTGATATGTTGTTGAAATGATGACTATAATGATGAGGTGAGATCACTAAAGTGTTATTACCAAATTGAAAACCCTTTGATCACCTATTTATAATTTATTTTCTACCTACCACACAAATATTATTGTGATCGTGTGGTTTGAAGTCAAAAATTGTCTCTGTAACACATAATCTTTGCACATTAATGGATAATGGAAATATTTTCTCACTAATATTGAGATATTTGAGACATTTCAATTAACATTTTTTATTTTCGATGAATTACAAACCTAACATTTTTATTAACAAATATAAGGTGGCATTATAAGTAATACAAAAATTAGGTACTAATGAATGCATAGTGCTATAATCAAGATAAAGCATAGAATTTTAGGACAAAAGATAGATCAATGAAGACTAGAGGACCTAATTGAACTCCAAATGTTGACTCAATGGGTGAATCTTCTTGAACCAAACCTCATGGTATTAACCCTGTAAAGAAGGCTCTTTGTGCCAATATTAACGAAGAGATTGTCAAATCTGCTTATAACATGTATTAAAAAATTACTACCAAAGCTCATAAGCTAAAAATTGTTTATAGTTTATGCATAAGTGCAAAGGCATGAGATATTGTCTTTGAAATCTCATCAACAATTAATTATATTTATCAAATATACGATTAAATTATTTTTTGGATATTGAAATAATTAAAAAAACAAACCATGATTTCAAAAAGTATTAAAAATAAAAAATAATTTTAAAAAGATCTTATATAAAATTATGATATCAAATTGTGAAGAATTGTTTTATAAAAACCAAGTTTAAGGATAGTTAAAAATTGTAAAATATATACTATGAGATATCCAAAAATTATTATTATTATAAAGCCTCATTATTAAATAATAAATTAATAATTTAAAAAAAATAGAATAAGCAAAATCATTTATTGCATTATCTTAATAGCAATCATTTGAATGATAATGGGAATGTTTAAATTGTGGAGGGTGGTTATATATAGACTAAATGTTACTGAATATTAAAAAAAATAGTCATAGCAATAACAAAGAGAAAAAATATAAAACTCAGTTATGAAAATCTAAAACAGTTATTTATAAAAACTTCAAACACTTAAAAAACAATATTTCTTTTAATTTCTATTCATAATAATAAAAAAAAAAAGCTATAAGATCGATATATGAAAATTTAAAATAACTCTTTATAAAATCTAAACATTATTATATGTCAAACATTCCACTATTTTCTTAATGATATAATTTAATGTTCAAATACTAATGATTTAATGTTTCAAATAAATTTCATGAATTTGTCAAATAAAAATATATATCAAAAAATATCAAATAGATAAAAATATAAATTCAACATAAAGAATTATTAAAATAAAATAATAAACTGAAAAAATGTTATGTAAAAAAAAACTTTTGACAAACTATAATTTTTAAAAATAAATAATGTAATAGCTTTTTATTGGGGTAGGGACATAAAACCTAGAGTCCCATACAATATTTCTAAGAGGATATGTGCTCTACTTTAGATAGCTCATAGATATTTTTGAAAGTCATTAATTCCAATATTTGTATTGATAGTAAATTTATTTTGGAGTTTTGAATTTAGTGTGTATTAAAGTAAATATAGGGAAATCAATGAGATTCAAAACAAATTCATTTTCTCTACCAAAAAAGGTACATGTTAATAGGATCAATAGATCTTTGCAAATCATTTTTTATTTTCCAGATCATACTGAAATACAAGAGAAGAGCATATGGAAATTTACAAGATCATAAAAGAAACTCAAATTACAATAGAAAACTTGATGTTGGAAACTCTCTAAGAAAAAGGAAGGGGCTTTCTAGATTCAAGTTTTTGATACCATGTTGAAATCACTCCCACTTTGATACCATGTTGAAGTGAGTAGCTAGGAACAAATAAGGATCATCAATCTACAACACCAAATAACCTCCACACACATAATAGAGAAGCAACAATAGAATATTCTATTCCACCAAGCAAGAATTGCAATATGATACAAGATTCATAATATGTGAAATACATTTGATGCTTTCAAGATACAAGAGGAGCCTTGTTTATAAATACAAGGTGAGAGATAGGATTAGGAAAGATCACGACATGTGTCTTAATCCTATAACATGAGAAAACTTATGACAACTAAGTCTTCTAGAAGGAATCTTATGACCTAAGTAAACTTAACATGTGAATAATTCCCCTACTAAGAATTAGCTAGGTACAAGAATTTATTCACACCAACAACACCACTACCATTACCATTAACCTTGACCATCAACACCCTAAAATCATCAATTCAAAGGAACAAGTTCATATATCACTTGACTTATTTCAAAATGACGAAGCTATCACATAATTCATGGGACTTCAAGATAAAATCCCATCAATGGATCACAAAAAGGAATTTGAAATCAATTTGGACATGTCAACATATTTTGAAGATTAGGAAGAATTTATGAGTCAAAATAAATCAAAAAATTAAGAGAACCATACCCCAAAACCCACAATCCAAAATCCAAAAATCTAGTATCCAAAATCCAACAATCTAAAAATTCTCAAATATCTAAAATTCAAAATTTAAATTCAAAACTCCCAAATCCAAAAATCCTAATTCTTTACATATCTAGAAGTCTAAGCATTCAAAATCCAAATACCAACCAATCCAACATCCAAAAATTAAAAAATCTAAAACATCCAATCACAAAATCTAACATGGTTTGTGAGATTTTTTTGTCCTAATACTTCCCCTTGGTACCATGACATTCACTCATACATTCACAACCACACCCTTCCTCTTTCAAAATAAGCCCTTCCATTTGTTTTTTTTTTTCTAATAATAAAATTAATACTTGAAATAATGAAAAAATACAATAGTGAAATATATGTTTATTTACTTATGAGTTTTTTAAAGAAATATATTGCTTTCCTTGACTACATGTGATTTATTTAAAGAGAGTAATAGTTTTCAAATATACACAACCATCTACCAACTAGATCTTATAACCAACTAAAAGATCACAAATAATCAATAGATAGTCAAATACAACCATATTAACAAAATATTATAAATATATTATATATTGACTACATCATCCCCCTTAAAGAGAAGTCGTCTTCTAGATGACAAATTTTAAACAAGTAATCATCAGATAAGATTTTTCAAACCTATCATAGCATTGTAGAGGAAGGAAGACCATTGTATTTAAATTTTCTTTTACCATATCTTTTCATACAATGGCCATGGTACTTTAATTTTTTAAAATTTTGTTCATTTTATTGTTTTTTCCACAATTTGTTGTACTATAGTAAATAAAGGCACTTTTCTATTAGTTTTTTTATCTTTTTCTACCTATTTAAAAAGGCTTCAATTTATTTTATTTTTTATTTATATGGGGCCCACCTAGTATTTTCCTCTCCAACTTCAACATTTTATTTTTTTATTTAAACCATTGAATTCTACTTTTCCTTTCAATGTTTTCTATTTGACCTATTGTATGGTATTTTTCCCTTTTCTATAACTTTTTTGTGATCTTTATTTTGATCCAATTTTTGATATTATGGATAAATATAAAAAATGAGTACATGATGGAAAACTAGTTGTAATGGTAAACCAATAACAAATCAACAACCACACCACTTACCAAAGGATAAAATGATCAGGCAAGTTGAATCATTCCAAACAATGCACCTTCAGAAACTGCAAACAAAGAGGAAGGGAACCACATGCTACAGGACATTGCTCCATTCAATGGGCATGGATAATGACGAATAGCAATTTCAGGCTACAGAAAAACAACCTCGATACCAAGCCAAAAAGACATGATCAAAACAAACTCGTTCTTTCTACAAAGACACAGAATACCAAGGAAACAAGCTCCAATAACAAGAAACGGAGTTTAATATGTAGCAAATTGATATTTCGACCCAACATTCAACTCCTTCCTCATTCAAGTAAAAGAAACTCAAAGACCACAAGCATTAGCATCTGGAAACAAAGTATCAAAACACAACGGAATCAAGCAACATTGGAAATGAAACCAAATTCAATTGCTTATAATTCTGGCAAAAGCCAAGTACACAATGATAAGTGGTTGTTTATAGAGATAGCTCACCCTCTCCAATTACCAAGCTGGCTTCTTCCAACTAAGTCATCGACCTCTTTCTATAGGGATCTCCTTTCTTAACACCAAAAACCATTGATCTCTTTACTAGCTGAAAAAACTTCTAAACCCCCAACATACAAACCCAGCTCCTTGCCAAACCAAGAAAACCATATATTCCAAACAAAAATGCACACCTCATACGTTGGTCGATCTCTCTTTTCTAGAATAGTTATGACTGTTACTCCTTGCTTTTTATCCTTTCTTGATTGTTGCAACTATTCTTTGTGTTTCCACCGATAGGGAGAGAACTCCCAACCATGTTTCTGCCACTTGTCCCTAGATTAAAACAAGGCCAAAACAAACTTAAAACCAAAAAACAAAAAAATGAAAATGTGCACACCAAAAAAGATAGGTGTGATGCCCTTGCATCAGGCTCCTCAAGGGAGTTGTTTGTGAGCGTAGCTCATAAAGGAGTTTGGGTAGTAGGACTACCCTTCCAGTTTCTCAACACTTGTAGCATACCCCTTATGCTAAGAAATGACCACCCACGACTATTATGTCTTTCTTGTCTTCCAACATTTGGTCGGACCTTCATACATCAAACTCCTTAATACGGTCTTCATGTTCTTCCCATTGGTTTTTCTCCAGGTAAAAATGCCATTTCCACACACCATCTCATCATCGCCAATATACTTAGCCCACTCTTCAGTAAGCCTCTCATTGTTGCACCTTTCCCATCTGTTTTGCATTTCCCTCTCCACTGCAATCCTTGCATCTTCTCGAGAATCAACTTCAACTGAATCCAATGGCTTTGAAAATGAAGATCTTACCTCACTATTGATTGTTGCACCATTTGTCTCACCTCCTGTCAGTTTGAGCCACTCTCTCTCAACTTCCTCAATTAGAAGAGTCAGATCATCATCCACATTTGCTTTTGCTATCTCCACACTTTTTCCATGCAGATTCGTGCCTATGTATTCATCTTGACACTTTGTTCTAAACTCCCATGTATCTTTGCATCCTTCAGAATAACAATGGCTACCCCAACTTCACAGTCATCTATGTCAACACGTGTTGTTGGTTGTCCTACCTACAAATCAACACTATTTACACCCGCGTGACCTTGAAGAAAATGAAGGTTCACCTCCTTGGTTACTACTGCAACTTCCTTTGATTCTTTTCCATTTAAAAACTCTTTTCCTCTTATCAACATCACCTAACTATTGTCATTATGATTATCCTCCTTTGATTCTTGCAATGACAACAAGGTATGTTTAAGACCATCCTTCTCAAAGTGTAGGTGTTATGCCTCCCATCATGTATGGCATTTCGGTCAAACTGCCAAGGTCTACCAAGTACCACATGACACACATCCATCAGAATGATATCACACACAACACTATCCTTATAACTACTTATTTGAAATTCAACCAAAGCTTGCTCATCTACCAACTACTGATAACCTTTTTGCAACCAAGAAACCTTATATGGTGTAGGATGTGTAGTTCTCTTAAATCCTAAATTTTCCACCATTTCAATAGCAAAAATATTCTCAGTACTACCACTGTCTATGATTAGTTTGTAGCACTTATCTTTAGCTTTGCACTTCGTCTTGAATAAAGTTTTCCTTTGTACAACTTCGTTACTTTCCTTCGGTACTTTTAACAACACTGTTTTGAACAATAGAGATTCTCCTGACTCAGGTTCTTCCTTTCTTGGATAAAATGATCCCGCACTCTCCTAATATGCCTGCAAAACCTGATTTCTTCTTTCAATCCTTGTGTACCCTCCTTGGGAAGATTCTGGACACTCCCAACTCTTGTGACGCACATATTGATTACACTTGAAACATTTACCTGCAAAAACCTCTACCTCTTCTCTGATAATCATCGCTCCTAACAGATCTTTCTCCTTTATCCTCTTAACTTCCTTTTTTTTACTTAACTTTCCCTCTAGAGCCACTTGCTTCTCCATCTTGATGGTGCTACTATCATTTTTTCTACATAGCCTCGTCCCCTTCCCTGACCTTGCTGATTTTGCTTCCTCATAATCTTCTCCTCTACCTTAATGGAAAAATGGTATGCTTCCTCCAAAGTTCTTGGTGACACTAAACTCAACTCATCCTGCAAAATGTATCTCAACCCATTCAGATACCTTGCCACCTTTTCCAAATCTTCTTCGATGTGGCCTGATCAAATCACCAACTTATAAAACTCTTCCATGTAGTCTTTTACCAACATATCCTTTTGATTCAAATTTTGCAATCTTTTGAAAATATTAGTTTGATAATCTATCAGAAGAAGCTTCGTCTTCAACTGGGAAACCATCATGTCCCACGAGGTTATCTTTTCCTTATTTCTCTTTCGTCTCTCCAACTGCACATAGTCCCACCACATTGTTGTGTGGCCTTTAAGCCTTGTACAAATAAATTTCACCCTTCTTTCTTCTGCAACTCCTTCGTACTCAAAATATTTGTCTAGATCATTGATCCAGTTAATGAGCTCTTCTACATTTAGACTTCCAGAATACATTGGAACCTCAATTTTTGGTTTGGCTCCCACATTCATCACCGTTATAATTAATCTTTCTTCCACTGCTTCTGGTTCTTCTTCCTCTTCTTCATCATTCACTTGTGGTTGTTCTTCCTCTTCAACTTCATTGGCATCATCCACTAGTGTTCCTCTTCACTGTGCCCTCTCCATGGCATCTATTTGTGCAGTCAAGTTTTGCAACAATTCAAGGACTCCATCATCATGTCCTCTTCTACCTCTTCCTCAAGCTCCTCTACCTCTCAGTGCTCTTGATGAAATTTTTCTCACTCCTCAACAACCCCAAATCTTCAAGATTTGATACTAAAATGATGGAAAATTGGTTGTAATGGTAAACCAATAACAAATCGGCAATCACACCACTTACCAAAGGAGAAAATGATAAGGCAAGTTGAATCATTCCAAACAATGCACCTCTAGAAATTGCAAACAAAGAGGAAGGGAACCACATGCTACGGGACACTTCATTCAATGAGCATGAAAAATGACGAATAGCAATTTTAGGCTACAAAAAAACTACCTCGATACCAAGCCAAAAATACATGAACAAAACAAACTCATTCTTTTGGCAAAGACATGTAATACCAAGGAAACAAGCTCCAAAAACAAGAAACAAAGTTTAATATGTAGCAGATTGATATTTTGACCTAGCATTCAACTCCTTCCTCATTCAAGTAAAAGAAACTCAAAGACCACAAGCATTATCATCTAGAAACAAAGTATAAAAACACAACGGAATCAAGTAGCCATGGAAATGAAACTAAATTCAATTGCTTATAATTCTAGCAAAAGTCAAGTACACAATGCCAAGCGACTATTTACAATGACGGTTCACCCTCTCCAATTACCAAGTCAACTTCTTCCAACTAATTCATCGACCTCTTTCTATAGGGATCTCCTTTCTTAACACCAAAAACCACTGATCTCTTTATTGGCTGAAAAAATTATAAACCCCCAACATACAAACTCAACTCCTTGCCAGACCAAGAAAATCGTATATTCTAGACAAAAATGCCATGCTCATACTCTGGTCGATCTCTCTTTTCCATAACAGTTATGACTATTACTCCTTGCTTTTTCTCCTTTTTTTATTGTTGCAATTGTTCTTTGTGTTTCTGCCTATAGGGAAAGAACTCTCCTCCACATTCCTACCACTTGTCCCCAGATTAAAACAAGTCCAAAATAAACTTAAGACCAAAAAGCAAAAAAATGAAAATGTGCAAACCAAAAAATATAGGTGTGATGCCCTTGCATCAGTAGGGTCCATTCATTACCACAAGTATTAATAGGGTCCAAAATAAATAAGTTTTCAATAATATCATTTTGAGTTGTACCTTCATTAATTTCATGATCATTAGTTTATCTTTGGTGTTGCATTGAAACATTGAAATCAATCATATTCAAATATTTTAACCTTTATAAATCTTGTACTTCATCTAACACACATGAATCATCATAAAACATTTTTCATTGCTCAAAGACAAATTGTGTTTTGTTCATCTTTTTAACACTTTTTCTAAGTTACTAAGAGCTTCCTTATAACTTTCACCATAAGTGGTGAAGTCATCCATGTATATTTCCATCAGTCATGTGCAAAATCAAAAAATATGTTGAGTACAACTCTTTCAAAGGTAGCTGGGAGCATTACACAAACCAAAAGGTAAGACAAAATATGCATAGGTTCCCCAGGGGTAGGTGAATGTGGTCTTATCTTGATCTTTTGGTGCAGCCTTGATTTGGTTATAACCATTGAAACCATCAAGAAATGAAAAATATTTCTTTCTTGCCAAAGAATCAAGAACTTGATCAATAAATGGCAGTGGAAAGTGATCCTTCCTTGTGGCAGCATTTAGCTCTTTGTAATCAACACAGACTCTCCATTTCCCACCTTTCTTAGGAACTATTACCAATGGTGAAACCCATTCACTATTTGATATGGGGTATATAAAACCTACATCTAAAAGCTTTTGTAGTTCAGTCTTCACTATCTCTGTTAGAGCTAGATTCATGCATCTATGTGGTTGTCTTATAGGTATGTGGTCATCATTAATGTAAATCTTGTGCATGCATAAATCAGGATCAATGCCCTTCATATCATGGTAATCCATGCATATGCGAGTAAGTGTGCCTATAGTATTGATTGCAGAGAATTCAGTTGTTCCTCAATCAAGGCATTGTTAATATTTAACTTCCTTCTTGGCATAATTTCCAACTCCTTTGATGACTCTTGAACTGACGAGAGATCAAGGCTTGGT
The DNA here is from genome assembly GCA_007258455.2 of Sequoia sempervirens. Classification (NCBI taxonomy): domain Eukaryota; kingdom Viridiplantae; phylum Streptophyta; class Pinopsida; order Cupressales; family Cupressaceae; genus Sequoia; species Sequoia sempervirens. The sequence continues at coordinate 13,333 of VDFB02067421.1, forward strand.
ATGATTGGTAAACATTGTTAAGGAAGTAATGAATGAAATAGCTGTGATATCTCTTCTGTAGAATCAATAGGCATAATACTTTGCAATGGGTCTTGTAGGCATATGAGACAATCATGTTGTTGTGGGATCCTACCACAGTCATTTTGGATTATATGAGCAATGAGCTCATCTTCACCCTAGTCATCCAATAAGGGGTTGCACTCTATAGTCATCAGTGTCTGCAGAGAATAGTTATCTTCCTCCTCACCCAAATTATGCCAAATGGTGTGCTCAAGGTCTACATATGGTTGGGAAGGTGGATAAAGAACCAAGTTCTTTGTAATTGTTCCATTGGATATTATCATTTTGCCAAATCTGTAGCCTATAAATGCATCGGTTGTGGCCAACCAAGGCCTGCCTAGGATGAGTGTGTAACCTACAAGATTAACTTTGGGTTACAATACTATGAATTATGAAGGGTATTCCCAAGAATCCAATCAATAACTAGATCTTCAATAATTCCCTCAGGTTTGATCGTGGACCTATCAACTAATTGCAAGATAGATTGTGTGGGCCTGAGGTTGATCAACTAAAGCAACTGCATTATTTCTTTTGTCATGACATTGATGGATGCCCCCAAGTCTATCAAAGTGTTCTTAATGAGGGTCCCATTAATCTTAACGTCCACAAATAGACTACCAAGATCAATATACTTAGGGACTGTAATGTTCCCCAACATGATATCCGTAAGATTCCCCAAGACATGAACTATATGTCGATCTTTCTTTTTCCTACCTAGTTTTTGAAGACAAAGATCCCTTACTATTTTAACATAGATAAGGATGTCTTTGATAGCTTGGATAAGTGGGATTTTTATGTTGACATCTTTCAACTGTCTTAAAAGGTCTGTCTCCACCTCTATGTGATGCTTTTGTAGAGCTAGGCATTTAATAAAAGGTGGCTTGGGATTTGTGGTAGTTTGGGGTACCTGATTTTGTTCAGGCTCCAAAGGTGGTTTATCAGAAGCCTCAACTGCAAGTTCCTCATCCTCCATTTTTGTAATTTGGGGGGATGAAGGTCTAGCAAGTTGTTTTCCTGATCTGAGGTGGACATCACTCACCTCTACCCCATAAGTGGGGTATTGCATAGTTTCGTTAGTATAAGCTTGTTGAATAGGCTTAGTGTTAGGGTTAGGTGCAGGTTGGGTGATTATTTTTTGCTTGGGTGACTAGGATGTAGAATTTGATGGAGGCATTATATCTTGTTGTTTTTGTGGAGGAGGGAGCAAGGGCTACTGACAATTCATATTTTGTTGCTGCTATTGTTGGCCTTTTTTCCATTGACGCTATCATTGATTCTGTTGAGTTGGCCATTGTGGATTATAATTGGAACTTGGAAAATTTTGTTGTGGCCAAGGATTTTTTTTTTAGTTCCTATTTGGTTGAGGGTTTGGCCATTGAGTATTTTTCCACTAGTTTTGATTTACTTGCCAGGGTTGAGAGTTCCAAGCAAAGAAATTTTGGTTGCCAATAGGAAAAGATGAATTAAAGCTAAGGGGATCTTGTCGCATACCTTGTCTCTATTTCCATGGCCTCCTTTGTGCTATATAAAATAGCTATCCATCATCTCCTTCAATGGTTTGAAAATCAGGCTTCTCAACTTTATCCTATTGGATGCTGGCCACTCTTTTGCATTTACAATTTGCTTTTCTCTGCATGCAGCTTTGACAATATTATGTGAGCATAGCCTCAACTTCCTCCTACTTTTTCTTAATGTGGAGAGTATCCAATTATGTTTCCAAATGACTAATTATATCCTCTTTCGTATTGGATAATAGATTGCTCAACTCTACTTTAGAAACCCTAGTAGATGATTTACTAAGAACTGATGTTCTATTTTCTCTTGGCCTTTTTGTGAAGGTACTAGAATAGTTTATGCATATCTTAAAAATTTCTTCAAATTTCATTTATGAGATGTCTCCTCTCTAAATAAGGTTGAGGGAATCAATACACTCTTCATTAACTCCTCTCAAAAATACTAGCTTGAGAGACTCTTCTGACAGCTTGTTTTGGGGGTTTTTATTAAGAGCAAATTAAAAAATTTCAACATAATCCTCTAAAGGCTCATCATCCTTTTTTTTCATTCGGAATATATCATCCTTCCTCCTGTCAGGTTCTCTACAGTAGTCCTGATACTTCTCCAAGAACAATATCTTCACGGTGTCCTAATCAGGAACATCTTTACCTAATCCCATAAACCATCTCAAAGTTGCATCCTTGAGAGTGGCAGGAAAAAGCTTCAACCTATATGCATTAGAAGGATAATCATAACTTCTACATAAGACATCAAATTCAAAAAGAAATGTATCTGGGTCTTTAGTTATTAACCCATAGAAAACTGGCAAGGCCAAAGGAGGGATGTTTTTCAACACTGTAGCCCTTTGTTGGTCAATAATAGGAAACCCAAATGTTGGTCAAGCATCATCATCATCTATTGCATCACCCATGGTGTGGTATGTTCCTTATGTATGTACGTTAGAGGTTGGTGAAAAGGAATTTTCTTCTTCAATGGTACCTTTACTCTAAGTACTAGGGTCACCAATTTTTGCAATAGCTTCCTGGCGTGTGAGGGAAGGAACCTACCCAAGGGATCTCTCTATCTCCGCATACATGAAATATGACTTTAATTCTAGCGATCCTGCACAATTTTAGTATCCTGGTGTTGAAAAGGATGGTATCTAACAATCCTAATGCTTTGAAAAGAAGAATTTAACTATGAAAATTGTAAAAATAGGTCTATGAAGATAGCACCATCCCTGACAAGGGTGCCAAAAATGTTGATTCTAAGCTAATGTTTTGTAAACTAGGTGGAATCCACTCAATTCAAAGGGTCAATTAACTGAGCAATCCACTTTACACTACTTAAGACTACATTAAATCATCGACCAAGGTGCATAAGCTTATGATGGTGCATCATTATATATGCCTTCATGGACTTAAACTACTTAAAATATCCTCCTGAAGTAATTCTAATTGCTGGAAATTCACAAAATTATAAAACAGTAAAAGTATAAACTGAAACTAGTTGCTACGGATACCTACAGTAAAGGTTGTGACTGAACTATTGCTAACGAAATGAAACTATGTTAACTGGAAACTTGTTAAAGACTACTGAATCAATTGAACTATCCTCCAGAGTGTTACTAATGATCATTACATGCATGTTCCTAAGAATTCATTCATAATAAGCAAGAAATGAAATCTCAATTAACTTGCATACGATTCATGAACAATAATAAACTAATAACAACTATCAACACAAATAAATAACTAAAAGGTGAAGTGAAGAACAATACCTTGAGTGGCCTACTCAAGTAATTGTTCCCACTTTAACTAAACTCAATCTATTTAATAGATTTCATGCATTCCATGAATTGATCTCCATTTATTGCATAAGATGAAAGATTACAAAATATTCTTGCATAAATCGTACTCAATCATTCTGAAGATTCATGTTTCAAACTAAAAGTAACAAATAACATAAAACTACGAAAAACCAACTAACCTATGGATTCAACCAACAGTTATATACAAACCGAGGGAATCTTTATTGAAAGCAACAACTTAACCAAAATCATTAACTCCACTCCCAAATATTTAGAGTGTTGAATTAAGACTTTGAATTATTCAACCTACAATTGAAAAAGGAGAATCTTATCAAAACTAGAACTCTATCAAAACAAAATGCATGCAATCATATGCCCATCTATCAAAGTCTCATGTAAGAAAGACCTCTTCTTCAAACTTTATTAACTAATTATAATAACACATTTTCTATCTTCATTAAGTGCCTTCAACCAATGATCATCACATTCAACCGTTTCTACAATTTTCCCTTATTCGGTGTCCAACGCCCCTTTTGCTACGAGTTCATCCTACAACGACTGTGTATCATAGTTCCTCCTTTAGCTACAAACAAGTTAGTTTCACAAAACACGTACACAAGGATAACTATCATAATTAAACATAGCATTCCATCAAAATTCCCATACACATATTCATATAAACCATTTAATGCTAATATATTAAACCATAATTCCATCACTATGTTTTTGGGTTTTAGGTTTGCATAATGAATATAAAAAGGATAGTATTATATGGAATATTGTTTAGAAAGTATGTTTAAAAGTATCTTAAAGTCTGCATAAAACCAACAGAAAACAAGCTATTATCTAGACCTATCACTAATACAAACCTATCCAAGTAGTCTCTTAATACGTTGTTCATCAAGTTTATGAATGTTGCTGGTGCATTCATAAGTCTGAAGGGTAGGACTGTGAACTCATAATGATTGTATCTAGTCCTAAAAGCATTTTTAAAACTATCTTCCTCTTTGATCCTTAGTTGGTGATAACCGAATCGCAAATCAATATTTGAAAATACTTTTGCTCCTCATGTTTGATCAAAAAGATCATCAATACGTGGTAATGGATACTTGTTCTTTATCCTAGCTTTGTTAAGCATTCAATAATCTATACACAAGCGTAGGGTACCATCCTTCTTCATGAAGATTACTGGTGCTCCCCAGGGTGAAACACTAGGTCTTATCAATCCCTTCGACAAAAACTCTTCCAATTATGCCTTAAGCTCCATTAATTCTATTGTAGTCATCCTATAGGGTACTTTAGATACAGGTTTCGATTTTGGTACAAGATCAATGGAGAAATCAAATACTCTTTTTTGGAGGTAGTCTAGATAATTCTTCTAAAAATACATCCATAAATTTCCATAAGATGGGATATTTCTCCATATCTATTTCTCTAGATTCCACCACTTATCCTTCTTCAACTTCTTGAAACTCTTACGTATCACCATATATGATTTTATCTCGAGGAGTGACTTCCTTGAGTTCTTCTAGTTTATCCATTTTAACTGCAAATAGTTGGCAACCTCTTTTTTTTGCCCTATGCATTTCCACAGCTGAAATTTGTCATAGTTTTACTTCTCTAGGTGTTCCTTGAAAAGATACTAGATTACCTAGATCATCTAGACACTCTACGGTTTTAGCATGGCAATCCACCTTAGCTCTATGCTTCTATAACCAATTCATACCTAAGATAATGGCATAGGATCATAAGGGTGCTATATACAAGTTTAATTCCATTAAGAAACTTGGATGTTCAACCATTGCCTCAAATAAACATTGGTTCACCATTACTCTTGCCTGATTTGCATATTCTACAACCCAATATTTTTCCATAAAACCAACCTTCCTAGAAATATGATTAGCTACTCTAGGTGAAACAAAAAAAATTGTGGCTTCGGTATCAATAAGTATGGAAATAGGTAAACCAAACAAAGTACCTAGAGTTTCCACTGGGGTGATCTAGTATTTAGCTTACCGATTGTCCACTACTACATGGATCCTTTGCTGAAATGCAACCTGATAGGGAGGAAGTGAATTACCATGTGGTTGTGAACTAGATGGTTTTCTAGGACATTGACTTGCATAATGATCCCCACCACATGTATAGCATCCTTTCATTGGGCCTCTTCTTTTTGTTGACCTCTCAGAATTTCCTCCATTCCCTCCAGCTTTGCTATAATTACCATTGTTGTAGTTATTTCCTCAATGATCCTTCCTTGAATCATTCCAATTATTGTGGAATCCTTTGTTCCCTTTCCTTGGCAATTCCTACCCATCATCATACTTCTTAGGAGCTTGCTTAAATTGAGATCCTCCATTCTTCCTACGATTCCTCTTCTCCTAATAGTTCAAGATGGATTTGAGCTTTTGCTCTTGTTTGATAGCCTTCTCATAGACTAGGTCCATAGTGGTTGGACCATGTACATCCACCTCTCCACCTATTTAGTTATTAAGTCCCATAATTAACTTTTTGATTTGAAATCGCTCATCCTTTTGGTACATTGGCACATACCTCAAGAGACAAGTGAACTTATTTCCATATTCATCCACTGACATTTCTCCTTGTTTCAAATTTTGGAAATCAATGAGTTTTTAATTGAAAAAGAGTTAGGGTAACCACTTCTTTCAAAAACTTTCAACAAACTCATTCCAAGTCAGCTTAAGAGAACTTATTCCAAGTTCCATCTTCTTGTTCATCCACCAATTAGAGGCTTCTCCTACTAGCTAGAATGCTCCCCACATAGCCTTAGTGACTTCTGAATAGTTCCTTATTTCAAAATACCTAGATCCATTTGAATTAACCAAGCCTCAGCTATAACATGTCGACCATTCACTGAAGTAATTTTTCCTAAGTTTTCACTTTACAAGTAAATAAACTATGTAACTTAACCATTGCCATAAAAAATATCTTTATTTTATAGAGTAAAAATGAACATAGATGTCATAACAATAATCAACATTGATTCCATTCCAATATAATAATTCTCAAATTACAATATTCCAAAGAATGTGTACAAAGTACATACATAGCTCAATCAAGCTTCAAAGTGATAGATATAGATGGTCCAAAAACTCCTTCAAATCTTGGACTAGTATCACTTGTTGAGGAGGAGAAGCATCACTCAAATGATTTTCCACCAACCACGAACTCATATGCGGTCCCCCGCACATCTATCATAGGATAGATGGCCCTACCCTTCGATGAAGAGATTGGTGGAGTAACCTCGTACGAAAACCATTATGAGCTTAGTGTTGTGTCCTACATGACTATAACTTGTAACCCTACAATTTGGAACTAGCATGCACTACAGGGACACAGTGAAATGACAATGGAGCCAAAGGCAATCACACTGATTTGGCCAAAGTGTTCTCACTCAGTAATTTGAGTGATAGTCATCCTACTCACATACACTACTCGAGCTTAATTTGACTTTGGGCCACAATAATATATGCATAGGTATTTCCTCCTATGGGTAATCTTTAACCCTAGAAATATCATATTCCCTTTCCCACAAATTCTATGGTATCTCTACTCATAAAGCATATGAACAAGTTCCCTCCCTTCAATGGACAATCTAATCCCAAAAGTATCCCACTAACTATTTAATATAATCAAATAACTTTAGCTATGAATAACCCTTAAGCTATCCTTGTTTAATCATATCTAGTATAATAATACCTATGACAAACAATCCCTCCTATTACGGAGTAATTACAAGCACTTTCATAGAAAAACATAAAATAACTTCTATTTCCTTTCCAAAGCAAATGCTATGTCTTCCTAATGCAAGTAATCTCAAGCAGTTCAAATAAAGCATTCAAAACTCAATATTTCATAATTAAAGATAAATAAGAGAAGACTAGATTCCCATGCCTGTGATACACTTAACCAATTGATTGACTTGATGAACAACTTTCCAAGAGCAACTTACTAGCTTCACTTAAACCTATTGAGCAATACTTAACTATGACTTCTCTCACAAGTTGATGATATGCTCTTAGAAATAAAACACTCACAAAATATAGCTTCTCACAAATACTCAAGGCTCTCACAAAATACAACATAATGCAATTGCAAAAAAATGCATATTAGTGTGTCCCAAATGAGAGAACTAGCCTCTATTTATACAACAAAATGGGACATTGCAGCCTACAAAAAAGGCATGTTGAATGACAACTCTCTCCATGCAAGTCGACTCATAATACTTAGCTAAAAGGTGGCAACAAACTAAGTGCAAACTCAACATATAATGCTACAGGTCGACCCTTCTAATTGACAACAACAAAAGACCAATTCAAAAGTACACATGCTCAAATGATGATAAACGATTTGCAATTATAATAGACTTATACATATTAAAGAGCATTCATAAGTTGATGCCATGTTGCATCCACTTTTCCTTATATCTTAGCGTAGTTTTACTCTTTGAAATAATCTACAATTTACAAGCAACACTTAGACAAAGTAGACTCAGTCATAGTTTCAATGGGAAACATATCAAAGATGAATCACCCTTCAAAATAACACTCAAAAGGTGCTTTTGACCATTTCTTATCTTGTTGTACATTTTTCCTATTATCATGCATCTTTACACTTTATACAACAACTCATAAATATTCCATCGCTTGGTATTATAGCACCCAAGTTAGAGTAATTCACTATTAATAATTCAAAGTTGCATTTACAATAGTATCGACTTATGGTTTTATCCCATATCGACCTTTTATTGCTGTGAAATACTTTCCATATAGTTTAACCTTTATCCAATGTCAACATATGTATTATTTAGCCTTAAATAATTTGCTTATCTCATATACAAATCGACCTATGTTCATAGATATAAGTCGGCATATGTTCATATATATAAATTGGCCCGTGTTCATATATATGTAAATATACATATATATGTACATATACATATATATGCATACTAATAAATACACACACACACACACACACACACATATATATATATATATATATATATATATATACTAATATATATATGCTAATATATATATACCATATTGATCAAGTATGTATACATTCGATATAAATGAATCACGAACAAGTTAACATTCACATAATAATAATAACCATATCCCGATTGTATATATAGACACACACACACATATATATGTATATGTATATATATATATATATATATATATATATATATATATATATATATATATATATGTATATGTATATGTATATATATATGTATATGTATATGTATGTATGTGTATGCATGTATCTTTGATCATCACCATGTGATTTTAACATATTTTCCATCATGTGTGTCTTGATTGATACACATGTATACATATGGATATATGTATCTCATATATATACACACACACATTTGATTGCACAATCAAGCACATACACAATTACCATCATGTTGATAGGTAATAGACATGTAGTGTATTAATACATATACACATTCATCTATTGTCCATTCAATAGCTCCAACTTCTCACCAAGCAACATGTTCATAAAGTGTGCATAAGAGTACATCCTACCTATGTACTAATATGCGATGTTCTTCATGCGTATGGTCCACCATATTCGACATGCATATGTATGCATATACATATATCCCACATGTATTTCAGCTCATCAATACAAGCATAGTAATATAAGGAAGAACTCATAAGCTCTAAACATACAAACATCATCCAAGAATGCACTTTATAGTAATCAAGTCCCATACTTATGAAAACACTCATACTAAGGATGAATTACCAATTCCCAACATAATAACTTGACTCAACCATTCTACTATGAGTGTGTGTAAGCTCAGATAGATTATGTTACTAGTTACCCAACCAAGATCTTCTCCTAAGAGATACTTCCCCTCGCACCTAGAGGATTGAACATATACCTACATCCAACTAACACATTCACATGGTAGTCAGTTGTTCAACAAAATATGCATTACACATAATATTTCTCCATAGTTAGAATATATAATTCAATAACCTCCATTTCACATATATACATTTCTTCACATATCATTAAATGAAATAACATTTATTCATAATTCAATGATAACAAAGTGCAAGCACAATCTATTCTCATTCAAAATTCAAATCACAATCACATTTACCCTACGTAGTAATAATAAATAGTAATAACATAGTTGGGGTATAACATCAACTTCTTCTCCACTGGTACTTCCTTCAAATTTAGGAGGTGTAACCTTTCTTATATCCCTGGATAATTCAGTTGCCATACACTTTCTCTTGGTTCCCTCATAATTTGATTGAGTTCTAACACTTTCTTGATTTCTAGATTTAGTGTGGTTTCTAGAATCTTCCCCTACTTCCTCATTATTGGGAATTTCTTCTTCATCCTCATTGTGTGGAACTTCTTCTTCATCCTCTTTTTCTTTTCCCCTCGCCTTTGCTCAAGGTTTCCTATAGAAGTTGATCCATCTTGGCTTTAGCATTTTTCGAACCTTGTCCAACCTCTTGGCTCCCTCTAGGATTAGATCTTGTCCTAACCATTGACTTAAGTATAGTTACACCTAGAGTTTAATTTTAAATTAGATCCTATCATGGTTTACTAAATGCATAGGAAAACATTTCAAAAGAGAAAAAAATCATAAATAAATTTCATTGAGGTTTTCATACACAAATTTTGATAAAAACATTTTCTTTCATTTATTCATAAGGATTTCAATATCCTTTCTTTTACATAGAATGACTATTCAAATAGTCAAGAGGAGAGTATCCATCAGATACACTATTAGATACATAGCTCAACGAGGTATATCCCTCAAATTTTTGCTCATCTCTTATTTGTTCTTCTCTATCCCAAAAATGATAGTAATTGTATTCCTCTAATTCACTACTAGAGGCTATAGGAAATACTTCAGCTAAAGGTACTACTCGAGGATTCCTAAATATCAATGGTGGAATGACACTACATTTTGAGGACATATCCCTGGAAAGTGATAATGAGTTTGATTTGGCCAGAGAAACAGTTGGTAAGTTGTTAAAATTGGTTTCATCTCTCATCATTCTTCTCTTGACTAATTTGTGATAGAACGTGACTAATTGTTTCGATATCACTTAAGCAGATGGAATTTTCATAGTTGGTTCCCTCAATGGTATGAAAAAGGGATTTTTTTTGCTTCTTGGCCCATAGGTAGTGTTATCTCCTGGATTTGCACCTCATTGAATTTAAAATTCAACAATCCCGGTGATCGAAAACATTGGAAGTGTTAGATGAGTTAAAAATCAAATAGCATAAATAAAAGTGACTGACCAACACTTCTAAACTATTAGAAGCCACATCGAACAAGAGAAAACAAATAGTGAAGTGAATAAAAAATACAAAACATAAAAGAAAACACTCCCCATTATGGTTGATTTTTTCTCTTGCTCTCCTTCTTGTTATGCAACTTTGCCCTCAGATTTGTTGAAACACTTGTGCAAAACCAGCAAATGGTAGCAAAAAAGTTGGAGAAAAATGGCTATTAAAATTTGAAAATGGAAAGGTTGTTTTTATGAACAACCACCATTAGGATGGGAATGGTTGGAATTAATCTTCTAGAAAGATTCCAAGATCAATGGATGAGAATGCATGAGAGAGATGTTACAAAATGGATGGTTGAGATTAAGTCTCAGAAAAGATGCCAAGATCAACGGTCTAGAATTGATGCACCAAGAATATGCCATACATGGAAAAGCTATGACGTTGACGGCTATGACGCCTGACAGCTATGACAGACATGCAAGGCATGCAGGCTATGACAGAAATGAATGTTATGACAGAGGATTATGACAGAGCATCTTTGACTAGGTGGAGGTGCATAAATAATTTATTTTAAATAATTTATTCAAAATGGAGGAAAATGACAAGTGGAATGGAAAATAAATAATTTATCCAAATTATTTATTTAGGGAAAATGAAAAGAGGAGCATTTAATTAAATTTATCAATTTGATTAAATGGAGAGATGGAAATTAGACATGGATAATTAATTTGAATTATTTATCCAAAAGAGAGGAATGAAACACAATTAAATAATTTTGACAATTATTTAATTACAGAAGAATAAAAGGTCAAATAATGATTATTATTATTATTTGACTATAGATGAAAGATAAATAATTAAATAAAAAATGATTTATTTAATTATTGAAGAAAGTGATATATTAGCGATGCAATTAAATAATTTTAGTTGATCAAGATAGAATAAAGATGAGAAGGTGAATTAATTAAATAATTAAAAACTATTTAATTAATAGAGGAATGCAGTCACACCTAATTGAATAATTAAAGTTATTCAATTATCGAAGAACAATGACCAAGAAAAATGACACTCGCGGACTTAGGACATTTTTTAGTGTCTGAGGAAAGATCTCTCAAAGTGTTGGCTTTGAAAATGGAGATCAACCTCTAGAGAAGGCTGAATTCCTCTTGGTTCTCACCTAAATCTAACTTACTCAACTGTTTTGTTCAAGGAAAAGGGATAAAGAAAAACATAAACTGAAAACTAAAGTGAAATTAAAAGGTGATACACCAAACTAAGATAGGACATAAAACTTAGACTGCAAACACTTGACTGCAATAACAAAAATTACACTTGCACAACTTATTATTGCATGCTTCTGCATAAGTGCTTCACAAAGAGGTCGTAATGTTCAAACTCTTAGGAGGAAGATAACTTCACAGCTAAGAGCTCTTTGC
>VDFB02067422.1:0-43160 GCA_007258455.2 Sequoia sempervirens
TAGCTCTTTTTATCAAAACTTGGTCGAAGCAAGGAGAGTGGAAACATTATATCCAACCTCATCTCTACCCAAGGGAATATTTTGTCATCCTTTTCATGATATAAGTGGGCAACTTGTTCAACATTTTTCCTCTCTTTTCAAAGAAAGTGGCCGTTTGGTTAGGGAGGACAAACAAATCATTCTAGATTGTATACCTCCTCTCATCTCTACAACTATGAACACCTTACTTATGACTCCCATCTCTCGTGAGGGGCTTGATCATGCTGTTTTTCAAATGAAGAAAGGTAAGTCTCCTAGCCTAGATGATTTTCCTATTGAATTTCTTTAGCAATTTTGGGATATCTTGAAGCTTGGTCTATTAGAGGTCAAATGCTCAAGGCGCTTAATACCACTTTCTTGGCTTTGAATCCTAAAAAGGAGGGCATTTACTCTTTTGATTTGTTTTGTCTTGTTGCTCTTTGCAATGTTACTTACAAGATCAGTACCAAACTGATTGCAGATTGCCTAAAATTAGTTATGGCTTCTCCCATCACTCCTAAGCAAGGGAGCTTTGTAAAAGAGTGTCAACTCTTGATGGTGTTGTTATGGTTGCTGATGCCATTTACTTTATGTCCTGCTCTAAGGAGAAAGCTATGTTTGTCAAGTTGGATATGTCTAAGGCTTATGATAGGGTTAAATGGTCTTCTTAGGAATACCCTGGCTTTTGCTTGGAATGGGTTGAATGGGTGATGAGTTGTATGGATTCTCCTTTCTTTTAGTTCTTATTAATGATATTTGCTCCTCCCTTTTTTCTACTTCTAGAGGATTGCAACAAGGGGATCCCTTATCTTCTTACCTCTTCATTCTCATGGATGAAGGATTGGGTAGACTGCTTAAGAACTAGAACAGTAACGATTGCTTTCATTGCTGGCCTATTTGTCAGAATATAGATGCACTAACCCATCTTCACTTGTTGATGTCACGGCTTTGTTGTGCATTGCTAAGATTCAATAAGCTATCAATTTTAGGAAAGCTCCTGATATTTATTTGGCTTCTTTTGGTCAACTGATTAACGAAGATAAGTCCAATATTTTCTTCTTTAATACCACCTTAAGCATCTAGTAGCGAATTTCCCTTATTCTCCACTTCAAAATAGGGCAGCTTCCATTTGATTATCTTGGCACACCTTTATCTATTGTTTAAACCAAGAGGGATCAATGGAAAAAGACCATTGAAAAATTCAAAATGAAGGTTGATCATTGGACCTTTTGTTGGCTGCCTTTGTTAAAGTCTGTTTTATAGTCTCAGCTCCTTTATAGCTTCCTCATCTTATCTACTCCCAAAAACATCTTGAATGATTTTGATGTTGTTTCTAGGAAATTATTATAAATGGAGTCTCATTAGCTGGGATCAGGTGTGTGGACCTAAACAAGATGGTGGTCTAGGTCTTTGACATATTGCCCTTAATAGCCAAGCTCTGACTGCCAAACTTTATTGGAGATGGTGTAAGAATCTAGATCAACAATGGGCTAAAATACTTACTTTCAAATACTTGGGAGAGGATGCTGGTTCTAAACTCTTAAGGATGGATTTGGTTGGTCATGGCTTGGTTGTATGGGATACTATTAAGAAAGAGGCATCTATGATCAAGAATGGTTTTTTCTGGATTGTTAAAAATAGGTACAGTGCACTCTTCTTGAAGGATGCCTGGGATCTTCACCCTTTGCTCCTCTCTTCTTTCCCTCTTCTCCAGCCTGTGAGCCAAGTCTTATGGCAATAGGGTGGTCTAAAGTTGCTGATTTCAGAAGGTCCCTTGAGGTGGTGAGGTCTTTGATTTATTATGCGAAAGATTCTAGCAGTTGACTTGAAGGGGGCCCTCCTGAAGCTTGGGCTGCTCTATCCTCTACCCTAGCTGATTGACCTCCTTGTTCTCTTGAGGATGCGGATGTTCTTGCGTGGGGCCATGATCCCAAAGGAACTTATACAGTGGCTCTTGGATACTCTTCCCTTGAATCATAACATGGTGGGAATAGAGATTTTCCTTGGTGGAGCTAAATTTGGAATAAACTTGGTTGGGCCACCAAGTGCAACTTTTTCATGTTGCTTTACTGTCACAATAAATGTCTCACTTGGGATAATATTAGGAAGTGTGGATTTAGGGCCCTTCAAAATGTGTTCTATGCAGCTTCTGAGGAAGAGTCTTTTGCTCACCTTTTTCCAATGCCCTTTTTCTCTTGGTTTGTGGTGACAATGGTGGCAGATTTGGAACCAACCTGTTATACATTTGACTTCTTTGTCTAAGTTTTGTGCTAGCATGGGCTGGCCACTCTGTAGCTAGCTCTCTCAAGGTGGGTTGGTAACTTGGACCCCTTTCATCCTCTGGCAGATTTGGCTTGAACAGAATCATCAAATTTTGCAAGGTCATTAGAATCTAATAATACAAATTTGGCAAAAGGCTCCGGATTCTGTTAAGGAGACTGTTGGTGCTAAGTGCTCCTTTGATGAAGGCATATCTCCCCCTCAGCTTCATATTTTAAAAAGCCTTGAGTTTCACTCTGATGGTGCCTCTTGCTTTTTCTGCTCTACCCTGTGGGCTTCTAGAAAGGTTAATACTAATATGTTTGGTAAATGGTCTCCCCCACCTTCAGGTTTCGTAAAAATTAATTCTGATGGTTCATCCTGTGGTAATCAAGGTGCTACGGTGCTTGGTGGAGTTGGTCATGATGAAGATGCGTCTGTTCATTTTTTCTTCTTTGCTGTTGTGTGGTTCAATACCAACAATTAGATGGAAGCCCATGCTATCCTTTTGGCCTTGGAGAAAGCTTATGCATTGGGTTGGAAAAAGAATATTTGTGAAATTGACTCCTTAATCATGGTTTCTCTTCTGAATTGGGAGAGGACTTATGAGATCTCCTGGCAGCTGGCAATTGTTGCTCAGCAGCTTTGTCGACTTGCTTTTTAGTTTGAAGTCATTTCCTTTGTTCATATCCCTTGGGAATGGAACTCAGTTGTTGATTGTCTTG
Source organism: Sequoia sempervirens (assembly GCA_007258455.2). Classification (NCBI taxonomy): domain Eukaryota; kingdom Viridiplantae; phylum Streptophyta; class Pinopsida; order Cupressales; family Cupressaceae; genus Sequoia; species Sequoia sempervirens. The sequence goes on from VDFB02067422.1 coordinate 3,003, forward strand.
CTAATTGGGTGACCGAGGAAAATTGTTATTGGAATGTTTTGAGTGGGGATCTCTCTCCTGAGAAAGTCTCACAACTCCTCTATCTTGTTCATAATGAACAATCCTCATTTTCACTCCTATTCTCTGTTGTGGATCAAGAGTGGTGACTGCCAGCCTCCTTGCAACTCTTTTTCTAAGTCTTTCTGCTGGTGTTATGGATTTTCCTGGCTTCTTTGGTATGCTAGATATGTTGCTCTCACCAGTCATGCTGATAAGAAGCTCCCCGCTTTCCTGGATTGTGGCTTATTGATGGGCTCCCTGGGTTTCTCTTGGAGATGAGATTGTGGCAAATCCTTCTGGGTTTTCTTTCTTCTAGCCTTGTTTATGGGTTTCGCCATCAGGAAATCTTTGTAATGCATTATGATCTGAGGTTCTCTTAATACAATTTTCTTTTGTTGCCAGAAAAAGTAGAAATTCTTGCTGCTAAAAATTATCCATAGAGAGAGTGCAGAAGATTTTTACTATTTTCTTTTTAGTAATTACAATATAATTTTTGGCCAGTCAAAAAATTCAGAGTAACATGCATTCCTGTCTTATATGTACAGATTTATGGGGATCCAGAAGCCGCTGACATTGTATTCACTTGTGGAGCAGAAATGGTGGTTGTTGGCATAAACGTCACCACACAGGTTATTCTGACTGGTATGCCAATAATCCTTTCATGTTTCCTATACTATAAATCGGATCATAATGTGAAATATGCCCATTGCTTACTAAACAAAATACTTTGTAATGGCAGAGGCGGATTTGTGTGAACTCAGGGACTCAAAAGCAAGACATGGAGATTATATCTATAACATGTGCCAGTTTTACAGAGATTATCATATAACATCGGATGGTGTTAATGGTAGGCAGCTTAACTTGCAAGAACTTTTAATTCTCAGAGTTTGAAGAGGACTTGGGAGGTTCTAATTCCTAATTGCTCTCCCATAACCAAGCCAAGTGGACTATTGCCTAAATAATTTTTCTTATAGACTGTTCAAGTTAGATTTTAACTTGCGTAGATTTTATGCTTAATGTGGTTTCTTCATGTGCAGGGATATTTCTACATGACCCCACTTGTTTTGCAGCCCTAATCAAGCCTCAACTTTTTGAATATAAGAATGGTGCTGTGCGTGTAGAGACACAGGGTATCTGCACTGGGCATACATTGATGGATTTCGGATTGAAGAAGTGCGTCTTTCTTATTTTCCATTCCATTTGATCATTCTATGATAATATGTCTTTTTTGTTAGGAAGCTTTTTGAACACAGTCCTTGAGGGGCTGCACTACACACACAAACTTCCTTTCAGCTTAGATGTTAGGTTTGTGGGGTGTCTATTATGCCAATTCAGTCCCGGACTTCTATCCAGCCTGGCCCCTTTCAGGAACAATAGGGCCAGCCAAGCAGGAGAGGAATCCTGTTGGGAAGTATGAATCTCCATCCAAATCACTGGTTGACCATGCACCTGGGTGGCATTGAGAATATCAATCACGAATTTCCTTTGTTATAAAACATATGTATTCATTGATTACTTTATACTCTTAACTTAATGTCTGATTACTACAACATTACTTGTCTCTTTAACAGATGGAATTCAGATAATCCTTGGACAGGCATTCGACCTGTATCAGTTGCTTGGACAGTTGATGCGGCAGGCGTCATTAATTTAGTAAAGGAGCTGTTGATGAAACCTTGATAGAGCCCCTGCCACCACTATAATTTGGTTGTGTGAACTGTGAAGCAAGCAGGCCTCGGCAAAAACTTGTTATAGATGATAACGATCATGATGCATGGTTGATTGCACATACTTCAATGGGTGAGAATGCTTGGGTCTAATATGTACTTGTTTGTGGGATATGAATCTCTCTAGCAGCTCTGATTTGTGCATGGAAACTTTTTAAATAACAATTTGAGGCCTCCCACACCATCATTTCTGAGGGTGTATTATTGAAAAGGTCCACCTTCAATTTCGGTTTATGAGTTCTAAGGAAGCTAAGTGAAATATATGTTTTACGTAGTTCTCATCCAATGGTCCTACTATGGGATAAATTTAAACAGAAATCATCATTTAGTAGACATTTCCGGTGATCACCAACCGTTAAAAGTTTGGCGGTGGTTAATAACTAAAATTTGATTTTGATGAATGGTTGTGATTTATACGTGTTGAAAGTTCCATTGGCCAAAAAATCTTTTGAGGTGAAAATTGACAAACTAAAAGTAAGATTTTTTGTCTTTTTAATTATTTTTTTTTTTAATTGAGATTTAGATGGAAAATTTGGGGAGAAATCAGATTTTCATTTTTTTTTAAATAAAAATTTAAAGGTATTTTTACATTGTATTGGAATGTACTTTAGGAGTCTTTTTAACAAATAACTAAAGCAAGTAGAATAAGAATTTTAAGTTCATAAATGTGATGTATAAGATGGCAACCATATAATATTATAAACCACGTTTTATTAAGTTACAATATTGTCTTTTTTGTTCGCGAGTAAAGTATTTGGTTAGACTAATCACATTTTGCTATATTCAAATTTAATTACGAATCAAATTTGATTCAAACAATTTAATCCTAAATTTATAGTGAAAGTTACTATTCAAAAGACAAACAAATACCAATACCAAATGTCCCACTCAAACCAATTAAATGGAGTATGGACCGTGCAACAAAAAATGGATGAGGCTATGGTGGAGGAGCCAAAGTCTAAGCTTGAAGTTTGAAGGAAAACTCGTTGAAACTTTAAGTTGTTGTTGTTTCCAAACAAATGTCAACAAGGTAAAATATGCTTGAAACAAGTGAAAAAAAGTGTGTATACAAGTTAAAATCTAAGTGAGTGATTCTCGTTCTAGTTTGGGTTCAAGTTTGTAGGTTCAATTTGCAGATTTGACCCCAAAAATTAAATTAAAATTGAGTTCATTTTAGATTTGTCCATATGACTCTCATTACATTCGAATTTCCATTCTATTATTGAGATGTTGATATTTAATTTTTAAAAATGTTGCTCAATAAAATTGCTTATATTTAAAAATATTTAAATGTTGCTAATATTTTTTTTTAAAATTAAATTTAAATTAATTAATATTTTAAACATAAAAACCATTACAAATATTATCTCATAACTATTAATATACGAAAATGATTACCAACTATCAAGTTTGTTAATAAGTAAAATTTTATTTTAATGCATTCTAACTTGTTTAGATTGAGGGTTATAACCAAACAAATTCAATGCACGTGTCAAATACATAATGCTTTTAAACACACTCACATGTAAGGTTTCACTTGCATTTGTTTGTTTAGTGTAAGTCAAATTGCCATTATACATTGTTGAACTTGATGTAGATATGATATGTGTATGATGTTTAAATTTGTTTCTTAACCCTATATGAAGAAACATTTCATCGATTGTTAAGTTAGATTTAATTTACATTTTGTGAACCAATTCTTTTATGAATTATATTGATATAATCAAAGGGTTGTAGTTCATTTGGTTAAGCACGATTGGTCAGGGTGATGGTATGTTCCTTGATTACCCCATTCACTAAGATTCAAATCCTTGGAGGTATGATACAAGGGATGAGTTAAGGATCATGCCCCCAACAACTTTGGCGGAATGGATACCCTAGTCCTTGACTCTTAATCAAAGAGGTATCAACATAGGCTCATGCTCCTATATTGGATAGCAACGTGAACTCGTGGATGATATAAAATCTTCCATAACAAAAAAAAAATGTATTTAGGGAATTGATGGCTCAACACATTGGTTGCTTTTGGCACCTCTTGTTGGACCTCTTGATTGAGTAGTTGAGGGCCTAAATTATAGAGGTTATATATGCACTTGGCCTCATTTAGCCTAGGAGGTAAAGTGCAGTTGGTTCATTATGCAAATGATCTAGTTTGAAGGTTATTTGTTTGTTTATACACTCAATCTTTAAATATGTAGGGGTGATAGCATAATAGGAAGATAATAGTGAAAGATCATTAATTGGCTAAATCTAATAGGGAGAACTCATTAATGGGCTCAATTGAAAGGTTGAAGACCTTTACGTGCTAGACCAAAATAATGATGAGGATCCATTAGGATATAGGCCTTAAATATTATAATAACTTATATTATAAGGTTTCATTACTTTAATTTTCAATTTTTATCCTATATAAAGGCAACTAGAGTAGATTCCTAGTTGTTAGGTTGTTATCTTTAGTTAGTTGTTTAGTTGTTTTTAATTTGTTGTTCACATTTTTAAATCTAACAAACTTGAGATATTGAAATTTCTAAGAACCCTATAATTTGGTATATAACATGCTTATATGTACTTGTAATTTGTCCATGAAAGTTAATCAAATTTATTTTTGTAGAGATTAGTCTCTCCATTATTGTGATTTTTTCTAATTGGTGAAATTACTTGATTTCACATTAGTTAGTATCATAACATCTTCCAATCAATAGGTTTGTATCTCCTTTTTGATATAATGGAATATAATTTTCATAAATTTTTGCTTCAATTCTCTTGTAGAAGCATCATATACAAAATCTAACACCACCGTCATGTTTGGAGCAATTTAGAAAGTTGAATTAGCCTTTTGTTTTGTCTAATATGAACCTATGTAGGCAAGTTATGATCATTTAAAGTTTCATCGTATTTTTTTATAATAAATTTGTAAGTACATCACTATTTATGCATATCAATCAAGGAAGATTTTGGAGTTGTATGATTGTACAATTTTTCCCTTACTACTACCCCTAACATGACACCCATTAATCACTTCTCATAGCCACTAGTTGTATATTTTGGCTATTTATCACTATCACAACTTTTTTGGGCATTAAATCCAACGTTGCATGAGAATTTCATTGACATTGACATTTATCCAACCATCGGTGACTTCCCTATACTAGCCACTAGTTGTCAAAAAACCTAGAGGCTGTTGGGAAACACAATTGTTGAGAATATGTTACCATCAAATATCAATGCCCCACCTCAACAAATTAGTCAGCATGCCATGCTCACAAAATGTAAGTGCCATGTCAACATCAAACTTGCATCCACCTAAGCATCTTTCCATTAAGACATGTCAACGCATGGCTAGCACATTAACATCCTATACACCATGCCATGTCAACACCATCATAGCCTACCACATCAATTGACCGAGTTATCATGCTAACATCATCAAGTGCTCGAGGAAGCTTTGCTTACAAGATTTCACATTTCAATTTTAGTGCATAACTTTTCCAAATCCATTCCCATCACCTAAAGTCCAAATGAGGTGAAAGTTTTTTTTATTCTACCTATTTTTCTAACATTGACATAGTGGTTATCTTAGTTTTTTATATTGTGCTTCCTAATCTTTAAAATTATAGTTTTCTTTGTAGTTTACTATATTGCTCCTATTTTTGCAACTTTGAGGTATTTTTCTCTCATACAAAAAATGTTTTAGTGCTTTTCCTAAAGACAGATATTTTAGTAAAATAAATATTGTAATTCTTATACTCTAACATGAACAAAACTAATAAAAAATGGCAACCAACAAAAAAACACAACACTCATGCACTAAAGACCATAGGCGATATGTAGATTAATAATTGTCATGCACTATTATTAGCCGATAGGCTATATATTGTAGGAGCTTTGTGCCAGAAACCTGTCTCACGCCGGAAAACTTCAAAAATCTCCCACAAAACCGGTAATGGTTTCAGTGAAAAGCGAAGTTGAATCCGTCCGGCAAGGTGAGCTTTAAATTATGTAGGTGACTTACGATCTCCATCAAATCTGCATTTACTCACTCCACCGCCTTGCAGATATTATTGTGTTCTGCAAGGAAGAAATGCCTGTGTGTTGTGCTATGGAGCGACGGGGGCAGGGAAAACCCACACTATACTTGGAACACACGAATCCAGGTGTTATGGTTCTTGCTATAAAAGATCTCTTAGCAAAGCTTCAATAGTTGAGCTTTAATGGTGAACATGTCGTTTCAATCTCTTATCTGGAGGTCTACAACGAAGTGGTGAAGGATCTCCTGTCACCTGGCAAGCCTCTTGTTCTTAGAGAGGATAAACAGGTAATTTATAAACCTCTCCCAACATCTCTGTTTGAGTTGAGAATTCTTCTAATACCCTTTTGATTAACTTGGATCACTGATCTTTGCTCCTCTTCTTTCTTCAGGGGAATGTCTCTTCAGGGATCACGCAACACCATACTCGCACAGTTAATGAGGTATGTTTAGAACTTTTCAAAATCTGAGCTCATCTTACTTCTAATTACCACAGACTTCTAAGGAAGGCTTGGCAGGTGATGGCCTTGCTCTATAAAGGCAACCACAACCGAACAACAGAGGCCACTCAACTCAATGAGACCTCATCGCGATCCCATGCTATCCTATAGGTTTGCACTTCACACCCTTTAAATTAAACTTAAACTTAATGGGACTACTAATTTTACACTGCAATTTTCCACTATCTAGTACCAGCCAGGGTTTGAACTTACCCAGTTCATGTTGCAGGTTGTGCTGGAATGCAGACTAAAGGAGGGATCAACCACTGTTACTCATTCAGTCAAATTATCTCTTGTAGATTTGGCTGGATCTGAGAGATCTACTGCCACAGATCAACGGACGCTGAGATCTGTAGAAGGGGCCAATATAAATAAATCCTTTTTGGGACTCAGTAGCTGCATTAAGGCTCTAGTGGAAGGGAAAAGCCACATTCTATATAGAGCTTCTAAACTTATACAGCTTCTCAAGGTAGGAATGCCATTATTTCTTTGCTTTCATTTATTTCCATTTGGTTCCAGTCTTCTATCAACACATCACATGGGTGAACAGTATTCACTTAAGCACTGAAGCAAAGGAACTATGTGTAGTCTTATAGACAGACACCCTTTAGTTGTTCAGATTAGTATTCATACTCTCAAGGACCTCGGTTTCTTTGCACTGTTACATAAGCAAAATCTTAATTTTTTCATGGTGGTTTGGGCAAATTTGTTATAAAACTAACTTAGAGAGACCTTGTTGGGTGGTTGCAGGATTCATTGGGTGGAGCTTGCCACACAGCCATGATTGCAAATATCAGTCCTAGCAATACATCTTATTCAGAAACACACAATACTCTTCACTGGGAAAATCGAGCAAAGGAAATTCGTACAAGGGCAAGTTGTGGCCAGATTTAATCCAATCTGTGTGTTGCCTTAGGGTAGTTTGGAAGCAGTCAAGAAAGAGGTCTTTGATGGAAAATTACCTCAATGATTTTGCAGGCTTGCATTCCAAATGAAGAGTTAGAGATACCCGATTCCCAAACTGAACTGAACAAGCAGTTGCAAAAGGAGAATGAGCAATTAAGAATGCAGGTTGCTGAATTGGAACTAAAGCTACTCGCTGTGAAAGGCCACCCACCGGGTTCCATTCCATCTCAGCACTGCTCACCTCCACTTGTCACTTCTCCTTTCACTCCACCTGCTACTATCTAATTGAGTAGCAGCTTCCAAGCATTGAAAGAGGAGTGTGATTCTATGAAAATAGAGTACAATGTCTTCCCCAAGTACAGAGAGGACATCATCTGGAAGCTTTATGCCAATGCCTCTGTCTCTGCAACACAGTCTTGTGAGATGGTGACTCCCCAGCAACCAAGCAGGATGCCTATTTCAGGCTCCCAAAATGATTATGCCCACCCTCATTCAAAACCCCATCAATGGCCACAGAGACCTCCTTGACTCTCAGATGTGGGGATGAAGCCACCCAAACCTCGATTCTCTGATGTGGGGCAAAATACCCAATTCTCATCTCCATCTCGTAACTTGGCATCGCCTGGATTAGGACAAAAGTGCCCTCGCCTCTTTCATTGCAGGGAGAAGAATGTACACCATTGATTAAACAATTCTGTAATTTGAGGTCTGCCTGACAAGAATTTCCAAAATTCATGTAGCTTTTTCTTATAAGCTTACAAACAAAACATGAATCTTGTTCATTTTATATTAAGAGTAGATGTGATATGCAAGGATAGGAATAAATCTTCTAAAGTTTTCTCCTCAAGCATTTGGCCATGGTTGTGCTCTATGCAAGCACCAATCTGTGCAACATTTTTTCAAAGGACTTTGTATACAATCTTGCTACTACAAATGTCTGAAATTTGCTAGAAAACATTCTAGAAGCTTCCATGAACTTCTTGCATTGATACCACACAATCTGTATGGTAAAAAACAAGAAAAAATATACTCTCTTCAAAAAGTATGGTAAAAATGGTAACAAAAATTCAAGAAAGGTGTTGCACAACCCCAAATCAATTTTTGTTAGTGTTTTATTTCATTCTAAAATAATTGTGTCCGTCTTTCATCTTGTTATCACTCACTTGGAACAACACAAAAACTATATTTTACTCTCTTCTTCCTAACAAACAAAAAATATGAACAAATTGAGTTATTTGTAGCGAGAGAGGAAATTGAAAATGTTAGAGCTAAAGCTAATTTGAATTATTTTGGTTGTAACATTGGGTGCTTGGAATGCCTAGTTAAATTATTCTATACTCGTTTGTGGAAGGTTTCTTACCAATAATATTTGTTGAAAGTAGTTCTTTATACATCTAGGATTTTGAAAAAATTTAGAGTACTATTCATCTTTAGGATTGGGGTCTTCATAAATGCACTGTTAAATTGTCCTCATATGTATATGAATGTGAATAGACGTGATATAGAAATAACATATTTTCCAAAAACCTGGTATATGATATAGTTGGAATGTGACATCGATAAAAATAAAGAATATGTCTCCTTAACATGCTAATTTAAATATACTTTTCTATCGGCGTAACCCTTGCACCCCTTCTGGTGCAAGTGCTAGTAATATGAACTATGAAACTTATCAGGAACAAAATGAATTTGATAGAGATGATGAAATAATGAAATTGGAAGTTTAAAACATGCAAGAAAAGATATACATAGCACAAGAAGATATTTTTATTTGCCACTAAGGCAAACATTTGAATAAGAACTCTAAAGCTTCTTGAATGTATCAAAAAGGGGAACAACAGTATTGATAGATATAGCTAGCATCAGTATGCTTAGAGCAACACTGCAAGAGTATATTCATTTTCTTAATGTTCCTAATGACCAGATGCAAAACTTAAGGCTAAAGATGTATTTTGAAAGTGTGACGAGGCCTTCCAAATCTACCCTTTTACCCAAATTTTGAGGGTGAAGATTTTAACAAAGGATGGTACATTGGCATTGGTAGTTGACGTTTTGGTGAGCATGTGTTCTCTTATTAGTGTAAGCCTCTATACACGAGTAAAGCAAATATGGCATCCTATGACTTATATGTCCTTGCATCATCATATACTCTTAACAACATGAGATAGAGTTAAAAAGAACTATTAATAATGCAACAAGATATCTTCAAAAAAACCGTTCTCAAGCCCAAGCTACAAAACCATCATGAATAATGCTTTAATTGAAAGAAGTTGGGAATCTGAGGCCCTTACTATGCAGCATTTGCAACTCACCGTGCTTAAGGGAAAAAGAAGCTCTGAAGTTAGGATCACCAATAACCTAGACAAACTCAAACCAGTCTGAGCCAAGTTTGAATCCTAGTCTGAGTACATTTGAGACTACAAAGAGTCAAATAACATATAACAATGCTCAAGTCTAATAAGCCAGATGTATCAAAGGCCAATTCTACACAGACTTCAAAGGCAAGGGAGTTGCCTTTGCCTATCAGAACTAAACATAAAGAGTAACATATAATGATTGGGCCTGGCGCTGAAGCTCATCAGAAAGTAACCATTCAACAGAAACAGGGAACTACATAAAATGATTATTCAATGGAAATGAGAGAACTTCATATTGAATCAGTAAATAGAATCAAATGACTAAGAAATATCATTAAACTAAAATAGTGTCAAATATCATATGACATAACAATGGTCCAGTCTACCATAGAAACAACCAGATCTGTATAAGGCCCTTATTAGATAAAAAGGCTCTCGGCTCTTGACTTTGTCCTCTCCGAAACTAAAAACAACAGCAACCTCCCATAATCGGGTCTGAGATGTTTGAAATTAAGGGTCTTGCACCTAACCCCTGCCCTTTCATTTCTACCTTGCTATTGAATTTACGCCCTCATGCAGCCACCGCATATCTTGGAACAACATGCAAAACAAAAAATTGTAACCTCCCTTCTTGTATCTGTCATTAAATCAAATTAATAAAAATGAGCAATAACATTTGTTTATTTATTTGTTAAGTATTATGAGCATGTTGCACACCAATCACATTCCATGGCACATATGTGTTCAATATCTCACAAAAATTGAATAATTTCTGTTTTCATGTTTACAAAATTGTCAAGGAATGGGTATCAGGTAAATTCACCGTCAACAATTCACCACGGGAAAATTCACCACCAGCAATTCGCTGTCATGGAAAATTAATCACAAAATTTTAATGCCATGAAATTTCCTTTCCGCAGCAGTGAATTGCAGGTGGTGAATTTTCCTTGAGATGAATTTGTTGGAAGTGAATTTTCCTAAAGCCTGAAGAATGATCATTGCGGCGAGTCTCAGTTCAAGGTCGAGGTCGGGCTTCGATGGTGGAGCTGTTAAGTTTGTTGAGCGTTCGCCATACAACTCTGAGGAAGAGAGCTTACAATCGTGGGCCATTGAAGGTAGTTGTCTGCAACTTATACATAGTTGATTGGCATCAATTCTTAAATAAAAATTTAAGACATCACCAACTTTCAATTGTCTTCGTCTTACAAATTTACTCCACCCACTCTTCAGCTCGTAACAGTTGCTGCTTGTTAACAACTTAATCTTAAAGCTTTCCTGTTTGTTTGAATCAATGTCAAAACATTGCAGCTCAATCTCTATTCCCTTCTTAATGGCTTCTCTTTCTTGGCTTCTATACCTGGGCAAAATATATGTTTCTACATTTCCTTTGGGAATTATGACTCTGCACAGCTTATTTGTATCGCTATTGTACAACTTTTTGGAAAATAGAAACCCAAATTGAATTTGGTTTGCCATCATTTGCGAAATGATCTGTAATACTTCTCCTTACAAAGACTTTTAAGCTTCACAGATTTTCAACTTTGAAAAATGCTCACCCAAGACCGTGTCTTTATAGATGGATACTTGTGAAAAGAACATGATTTCAGGCTAAAAATATAGTATTGCTTTTTTTTAAAAAGCATGCATTTCTCAATTTAGCTATTAAGTTTTATATAAAGCATCAACATTTCAATTTAGGAGCCTTGTATTAGAAATATTTTACTACTAGCTAAAAAAATTTAGCCTGCATGATCTTTTCAAATTTATTTTAAGTAGTGTCTATATATAGATGTAATGTTTTTTTAATGAAATTAATGATTTTTCAATTTGAAACTAAAATATTAAATTATTTTTCTGATCATATATAATTAATTAATGTTAATTTTATCTCATTATTTTATATTGTTTCTAATTTTTATTTAATTAATTTTATTTTAGTATACAAATTTATAATAATATGATTTTTTTTGTTATAGTAAGTAAAAAGTTTGGAGAGCTTTTCTAAATTTGGAGAGGTCATTTTTCATGCATTTCTATCGTTCCCTACAAATTATAATGTCCGCCAATATCTAGAATCATTCGCGCTCACACCGTTCAAAATAAAGAAGACACATATTTCACTTTTAATTTTTAATATATTTTTAAGTTTAAAGAAGACACATTTCTGCATTTTTTTTAAATAATTGCATGTTTGACTGGATTATTCTTAGGTTTGGTTAGTATGTGATTCAAGAAAGCACATATCATTAACAGGTTACTTGGACAAGGCAAACAAGGACAAAAAAAACTCACAGTTATTTTGAAAAAAAACATTCTTTTATGTTGATAATTTTAATTGATTTGCACTGTAAATATTGCCATTTAACAACTCCTCCTTTGTTTACTTTGTGAATATTCTATCCAACTAAACTGACAATGAATTTTTTTTTGGGCAAGCATGATTGTGATGAAAACGTGGAACACAAACCTTTTTATTTGGCAAAATATGGAAAGGGTTGCCTACTCAAGTGGGAGGGCATTGTTTTGTGATAGAATGAGGCCAATGAGCACTACATCAAAACCTTAAACCAAATAGATACAGTGAAATAAGAAAAATCCAAATTAAAAGGAAATAAAAGTATAGTCATCCAGTAAGTAAACAACCTAGGCATGTCGTCTCGATCCAAAACTAGAATTACCTGTTGAACAATCGTTGCACTATAGTGATTGCATGATATGCACAAAATGGATTTGTTGAAAATGATTTTTTGTAACCTTTGCCAATATCCTGCATGTGTGCTTTAAAATGAATTTTTTTGGAGCAGGATATGTTTATCCAACAAAGAATAATTGAAGGGGTATTTTTGTCAGTTATTATAGCTAGAAATACTTGGGTGTCATGTATGCAAAATGTGGAATCTTAGGTAATATACTAAACTATTTGATAGAATGCTTAAGGAAATGTGGTTTCATGGAATGCCATGGTTGTAGGATATGCATAAATGGTGTATTTTTAAAGGATTTACAAAATTTTAAGCAATGTGCTAGGGGAAGATCAAAATATTTTACCCTCTACCTACACAGTTCTAAATGTTGTCACTATTGCTCAAAATATTTTCAAAGTGAAAAAAAATAATAAAATAATGGTTAAAACGTAAAAACTTAGCCCTAGGACCAATACCTATTATACATCATTTGTTCCTCATCCCAATGATGAATTAGAGTGTAAATCATAAAGCAAACAAGGAGTTGTTAAATTAAGGTAATATTTATAGTTGAACATAAGCATATGTTTAAAAGTAGGTTAACTAAAATTATCAATATACAAGAATGTTTTTTCAAAAACAACAGTGAGATTTTTGTCCTTGGTGTTTCATATCACACTCTGTTATACATCATTTTTTCCTCATCCCAATGATGACTCAAAGTGTAATCTGAAACACGGATGACAAAAAGTCCATGCAGTTATTTTTAAAAGCATTCTTGTATTCTAATGGTTTGTTTTAACCTCATGTCTACTATCAAACTTGTCATAGAAGAATTATCTAGCAATGTTAAAGCTCCATAGAGCATTTGGAAACAAAGGGTTCTCTACTTCAACACACTTCTATGGAGACAATTTACTCAATAACCCATCTAGAAGATAAAACAAATTTCACGGAAACTTCATGAAAATTGGAAATGACATGGATGGGTTTTCAAACCAAGGAAACCATCACTATGAATGATATGGATGTGTAGTTATATAATTCTCAATGTACAAAAATCTATAGGTGCACTTATTATTATACCTCACATTAAAAAAAAATTAAATAAACAAAAATTCAACAAGATCTACATTTATTAGTCTTGTGGCATTGAAATGAACTAAAATCTACATAAAATATTCTAGAGAAAATGGAAACAAAAGGTTATCACCTCACCATACTTAATGGAGAGAATATATTCAATAATCCATCTAGAAGATTAACATATTTGATGAAAATCAGAAAATCAGAAACCTTCATAGACAATGATTGTAGTAAATTTCTCAACATGCACATATCTATAGGTACACTTAGTATAGTCCATTATTACTCACATTGGTTCTGCATGAAAGATTAAGATTAAAATAACACAACTTCATACTTCTATTATATTATATATCACATCATGTATGGAGCAACTTGGTGATAATTCTTATTATAATCCATTCTGTCAAGCACCCCAAGATGTAGATCTAGCATAGAGGCATGTACAGGTTGATAGATGGAAGTAAATTATATGAGATTAGTGTTCCTTGGAACGCATATTTTGGAATTTGGACAAGTTTTTGCAATCTCAAAGGAAATAGTAATGGGGGATTTCTTGGAGATAGCACCTAAGTTCCCCCAAAAATGTAGAACATCTAGGCAATATAGTTCCAATTCCCTGGCCTTCCCTATATTATTGGTTGTAGTTTGGGGTCAACTCCAAGTCCCTTGATTCTAGTAGACTACACATAGGATGCATAAAGTATCCATATTTGACCAGAGATGATATGTGAATCTAATTTCTCATTCAAATATTTATATTTATTATTTATATTTGAAAAATCATTCTTGTGTTCATCTATTCCTACTCCAAGGCACTTGGGGGTAGCTTTGGTCTACACACAAACACATATAATACCATATGTTACACTCTTGTAAATGAGGCGTATAGGTCATTGTGAGACATAGAGAGATATATATTGCATAGTAACTTTTAGGATCTTTACAACTAACTAGGGGCCCTCAAACTATTAATATTATCAAGTGAGATACATGAACCATATGTCTGGTTGACATGGTATTCAAATTGCTTCTAAGCTTCGAGCCGAATAAAAGACCATGTGCATAAAGGAAAAAGAAAATTAACTTTCTAAATATTTAGTTTCATTAACAATATCATGGAAGGAGCACCTTATGCAATTTGGAAAAAATGAATCTTATCAGAGACATCTGAGCCAATAATTTAGATATTACTAAAAAGGATCAAATACATGGTTGAATTCTCATAAAAAATCGCAACTACTAATTGATATAGTCTATGGATCTTGTTTTAAGTTCTTTTTGGTTGAATTTGATAGTATTTTATAATCCTCATACATGGTGGTGTTCTTACATTTTTTGGTCGTGTGCAGTAGAGTATTCATGTTGGGTGTCTTTGCTTGGCTCCCTAGTCATATGGAGACACTTGTGTTGTTATGACTATGGTTTGTTGTGCTTATGTTGCGTGCTTGGTTTTATTCCTTGGCATTGGAAGATATTGTTTCATTAACCTTGAATGCAGTGAGGCTATGGATTTGATCATTAGATGATATGCAAGCTTCTAGAATAGCCTAGCTCCTCTATATGCTTGTACATGATGATGGTTAGGTATTTGACCTATAAATGGGCTTGGAGTTCCTATACCTCGTCTTCCTCTAGTTGGTTTTACTTGCATGTCTTAGCTTCATGTTGGTTGGATCTGAGAGTTTTATGGATTTTCTATTAAAAATCTATAGCAATGCATATTCATGATATCCATTCTTCTAGCTTAACTATTCAGGAATTTTACAAACTTGTGAGTCTTCCAAATGATAAGTGGATATATGGATTTGCATGTGTGTCACAAAACACAATGTTTTTTCATATTTTACATGGTTAATCAAAATATGTGGTTTTGTAGATTTGTAGATAAACTATTTTTCCAATTATATTACCCTTGGGGTATTTTTGGATGTAAGATAGTTGTAGGTTTGCATGTATGCTTCATGCATGTTTTGAGGAGGTTTGTAGCTTTCTTGGTGAGGAAAATTTTGTATATGTTTAACCATTGGTTATTAATGGGTTGTGAAGTTGGAAAATTTATATTCTATAATCTTTTTGACAACCTATTTTCTCTAAAGGTTTTACAGTTTTGTTGTGTTCTAAAAGTTGTGAATTGAACTATCAATCTAGAGTATTCACTTGTTCAGATGAAATATATGTTCATCTATTATTTTGGATGTTTTGGTGAATTTAGATTTGCATAGAGATGGTTTTGTAGATTTGAAAGAATGCTTGATTAGTTCCTTGACTATGGTACTCAGTTGTGGATTTTTTTGGCAAATCGGGTCTGTTGGTGATCTGGTGTTTGATTCTTGAAATCTACATGTTATCTTCTTTGATATCTCAATTTTGTATGTTTCATTGGTTATTGATCTAGATGAGTTATGTAATTTGTTGATTAGCTACCCATTAGCTACAGTGGGATAACTCAGATGTGGAGTGTCTATATCCATGAGATTACTTTAGTGTTGATGCAAAATTTATTAGGTGGCCTTGTTTGTGGTCATTTGTGTATTAGAGATGGTTTTTCATATTTACAAGAATGCTTGATTAGTTCCTTAACTATAGTACACTCAGTTGTGGATTTGTTTGGCAAATCGGTTCTGTTGGTAATCTGGTGTTTGAGTCTTGAAATTTACATGTTATCGTCTTTGATATTTCATATTTGTATGTTACTAATGTGATGATATGTTTTCATATTTCATTGGTTATGGATCTATGAGTTATACAGTTTGTGGATTAGCTACCCATTGGTTGCATGGGATGACTCAGATGTGGACTATCTATATCCATGAGATTGTTTTAGTGTTGATGTAAACTTTATTAGTTGTCCTACGATCTCAATCCTAGGTCATCCAAAACCTAAATCATCCAAATTATCCAAATCCAATCATTCAAACAATTAAAACCCAAATCCTAACTTACAACAAGTATCATTAACTCTTGATTTTATCATCTCATTCAACAAGCTAGGACTTCATCTAAAATCCAAACACATGAGACATGGTGATGATCAATCCATTTTAATTATATGAGTTTTATCATTATAACCAATATGAGAACACCTTCATTATTTATGATGATGGTGTCAATCTTTCTAACTAAATAAAATATGATCCTTATGATGATGATGATAGTCTTGTTAATAACCAAAAATATAATCCCTATGATGATGGTTATGGTATTGACCAAGACACCATTGATGAGATTGTTATGGGTCATATTTATATAGATTATCCATACCAAACCATGAGAAACCAAGACCCCTTAAACCAAGAACATGCTATTACTATCCATCCCATGAACCAAAATTAAATTCCCATAAGTCACCCTCATCCCAATCTTGGCAAGGAAAACACCATTTTGGAGAAAATGCCTCAAAACCAACCAAAGCCCATAAAATCCTCCTCCTACATTAGTCCATTATCTAAATCTTTGCAAACTAATCCAAGATCTCCCTAGAGTTTATACCCTATAATTCAATATAAATGGGAAAGTAAATGAACCAAATCTATATGGTACAAACTTCACAGAGTCCACAAGACCTATATGGGTCAAAATCCTTCAACCAATCAATATGTCAAGATCAAGGAGAATAACCATGAGATGATCACTAGTGGGGATATCCAAGCTAAGTAATGTACATCTACCTTGTATATAAGATAATTGAAAATATGTCAAGAAATTATTCCAAAGCATGATAAACCTTGCTAACCCCCATTATGTCTAAGCTTACAAAAACTAACCACAATCATTAACTTACACTCATAAATATCTGAGCGTATAGTTAAGACTAAATTATTCAACCCATAAATGAAAATAAAGAAGAATCCTAATAGGACTAAAACTCTATAAAACAAATTTGCATGTAAACACACAAACATTTGTCAAAATCCTTTCAGTAAAGGAATCCTTCTACTTCAACGCTTATTAACTAGTCATAAAAATGCACATTCAACATCCATTAGGTGCCTTTAATCAACAATCATCACATTCAGCTTAATCTAGAACTCCCTTGTTTTGTTGTCTCAGTCATCCTTTTATTACAGGCTCATCTTGCAACTGCTACATGCTATAGTTCCTCTTTGGCTACAAAATGGTTAATTCACAAAGCATGTACACAAGTCTAACTATCATAATTAAAACATGGAATTCCATCCACATTTCATGCATATCTATGTATAAGCCATGCAATACTCATTATATCATAACCATATTTCCATAATTATATTTTAGGCCCAAGCCTACATAATAAGTATGAAAAGGCGATATAATATAGGAGTCTTGTTTAGGAAATATATCTAAAAGTGTCTAAAAGTATACATTAAAGCAATAAAAAATGAGCTAATAGCTAGACCCATCACATACAGATGAGATTATGCACATATTCCATGAGATAGTGTGCATATGTCATGAGGTGGTGTGCATATGCCACAATGCACATACACGATGAGGTAGTGTGCATATATGCCACAAAGTAGGGGTTTAGGTTTTTATGTCTTCCAAGTTACAAATATGTCATGGTAGCTATGGATGCACAATTTGACAATTTAAATGTGTCATTAAATGGTCAAGATTTTCTAAACTATGAATGACATAAAATCCATAGAAATTTTTTTAAAATACTTCAAAAAATGGTAAAAATAACATGGATTATCTTAGGGAAGGGCCCCATCGAGTGTGCCAAAATATGAACACTAAATTATAGGACCAAAAGAGTAGGAAACAACATAACATAATGAGAATAATGACCTATACCAACACACACCTCATATTAGAGCTAAAGGAGCACAAAAATGATACAAATAAATGAACCCTTACCATTAAAACCTTTGATAACCAAAGGTGGCTCCATGTGATGTATGATTTAGGTTTCTCAAGAATTTGGTCGCATAATTTTTTTGTATCCCATTTCCTTTTTTTAAATGACTCAGGAGATGCTTGATTTATAAATTTTTGGTTGGATTGACAGATGAATAAGATTTGATCTTGTAGATGGACAATTAGGTTTGATTCTCATGTAGGAGAGAAAGAAAATATGAAAAATGATACCATGTGATTGGTGCACATGATTAGAGAAAAGGATGTAGATAAAATGAAGGGTGGAGATTTGATTAATCTTGATGAAGGGCTGAGATTAAAACAAGTGCTTTTTTAGGCATGTGCAATTTGAGCCATGTGCTAGAATTGGAGCCTTGTACAAAGTTTTGAATCCTTGTGCAAGGTTGATTTATTATTATTTTAATTATAATTTGGTGGAGGAATGTACAAATGATTAATTAGTTTATTAAACTTGACTAGTTTATTCACCTAATGATGAGGGGGATTTTAAAGAAATTAAATAAATTATGGTGCATTTATTTATTTATTTAGAAATGTCAAATAAAATTATTTATTTAATTGAGTAAATATGATTTATTCAATTAAAGTGGGAACATTAGGAGAAATGGATGAATTGGTTAAATCAATTGAATACAGAAAGGTTATTTATTAATTTAGCACTAGAGGAACAATTAGACAAATAAGCGAGATAGGTTGGTTAAATTAATTAAATAAATAAAAGTAATATATTCAAGTAATTCTAGAATAGTGATTATATGGTTATGTACCTAGGATAGGCTTAATATTGAAAGTGTCAAAAGTAGTGATGTTAGATGTGTTGTTAGGATGTGCTCAATAATAGGTGTCTCCATGTGTGAAATGATATATTGCCTAACTAGTTTTATATTAGGTCCTATTCACACTTGCATACTTAAGATTACTTAGGCCATTTACATTTTTGTATCTAATGTCATAGAATTAAGACACTTATCATGATCTTAGTATGTCTCAAAGTTTCATATAGGGTTTCATCCTTGTCATTATATCAAAGATTTACTCATTGTATATTGTACCAATTTTATTTGTGTATCTAATGAATTCTCTATCTTCGTAGAATTTCAATTTCTTCTCTCTAATGTGGAAGATTTTTTTGGTTACAGGTGATCCTTGGGCTACTACGGGGTTGATCAACAACTCTTATAACTATTCATCTAGAAATTCATATTGCATCAATTCATATTCTTTACTTGCAACATTTATTCCAAATAAAAAATAACAACATTAATTTTTTTTGGTTTACCCATTATTGTCAATTAAATTATTGTAACAATAGTAGCCATTGAATGATACATCCACTTACCACAAGATTATTCATAAGGTATTTGATAGTTCAATGAATTGTATAAACACTAACTTTCTATCATGTAATGTATCGGTGAAACTTGTTGATAGTATAGACCACAACAAGAAATTCTCTTTCTATGGTCATATAATTTCATTCTATAGGGTCAAGTTCTTGCTAATAAAATAAATGACATATTTCCCCCTTTTTCATCCTTTTGGCCTAAAATTGCTACTATGGCATCATTTGAAGCATCAACATAGATGTAAAAGAGTAAATTCTAGTTAGAGCCTCTTAGGACTAGAATATAGGCTAGTTTTTCCTTAATTAGCTCAAATAATTTCTAACATTCTCTAGTTTAAGAAAATTCAACATATTTATAAAGAAAAGAAAATGTGGAGGCTACAATTTTACGTTTTGTATAAATATTTCTATAGTAGCCTACATGACACAAAAAGGTCATAATATTTGTTTCTATTTTTGGAAGTTCTAGTTGTATTATAGCTTATATTTTCTTTGTATCCACTTTGATTCCTTTAGCAGAAATGTGATGACCAAGCACAACACTCTAATCGAACATTAGAGGCATTTCTTGTGGCTTAAAGATAATTTATGCTCTTCACATTTTTGCAAAGAATTATCTACATTTTGAAGAGCCTCGTCAAATGTGCTACCATGGATGGAAAAATCATCCATGTAAACCTCCATGAAATCATCCACTAATTCTACAAAAATGGCCAAGACAGCCCTCTAGAAGGTAGCAAGAGGACAATGAAATTCTTTAAGAAAATCCCTTTAATTATCTTGAGAAAAATCCATTATTCTCTACTACAGAAGAGACCATATGTCTTCATCATGATTTTCAAAATTCAAGTCTTCATTGGGTTTTTCCTCATCACACAAACTTCAGTCACCTTATTATTTTATATGTTTTTTTAGTGTTAACCAGTGCCAAAGAAGCTTTGTTTCTTGATAGATTAGCTTGTTCTAGTTGTCAACCCATGTTCAATTATTAGGATTTGGGGATGGTTTAACTAGTGGATACAATGATATTTATTTAATATTTATTTTGTTCAAAATCATTATTCCCTTGAATCTATAGTTAATGAGAGAAGCCACCATTTCTAACCATGTTCTACCTAATATCAACAAATTATTATTATTCAGAGTTTGAGATTGAAGTATCAAAAATTGACTAGATACTCCCAACTTAAATTATCATAGGGATATTTTCCATAATATTGTTGGGATAGTGACTAACCAATTACTCATCTTAAATATAATATTCATAGGTTGCATTCTTGTAAGGGACAGTATTTTCATTAAATTCAAAAAACATGATGTTGATAGCTACTCACAAGTCGACCAACACATTTTAAATATCAACTCCTCTAATAATCATTGCAATTATCGAGCTACCTATATTGCTATATTTGAATGAGATATGTTTTTTAGAAAAAACGTTAGCTAAGTTCCTCTCAACATGGATTTTTCTAGACTCTCTCTTTTTCCTTCCAAGATTTCTTATGTAGTGTTGTTTGGCAAGTTAATTGAGCTCCAAAATTCCTTTTATAGCTTTTAACAAGGGTACTTCAATGCCCAATCAATTCAATTATTAAATCAATTCATATTCATTCGAGGATACTAGTTCTAGATGGGGTTTTAGAGCTAAAAATTTTAATCTTTCAAGGAATGGTGCATGCTCTAAAATTCATTTGGAATGAAGGTCTTGAAGAGGTTGAGAAAGGCTTTGTTTGCAAACCACAATTAGACTCTAGAGTAACTCCATAAGTAAACTCAGAAATGGTTATGGAATTTAGCTCTAGGGTGGGTCCAAAGGTTGACTTTGGAAGTATTTAGGAGTTTTCCTTACAAACAAACCTTAATACTCTTCTAGAGAATGGCTTTGAGAGAGCTCCAAAAGATGGTTATGTAATTTTTTTGAAAGAAGGCTCTAGAGAGATTTGACTAGTGCTATGGGAGATCTCCAAAAGATAATGTATTTTTTTCATTATTTCTTTCTCACCATCAGGAAGAATTACCTTCTCACTATCTATGATTTCCACAATGGTTGGGAAAGAATGATTGGGTAAGATTTTTCTTGATTTGAGTTTAATATTTTTGCAATGAATGAAATTGATCCCTATTACATTATTTTGTTTTATAGAATAGATAAGAGTAACCTAGACCTATTATTTTTGGGATTTTCTATAAGTTGGGAAAGGACTCGTGGTTAAGAAATATCCTCAATTTAAGGTTTTTTGGCATACTTCTGGTTGAGGTCTTTAGGGTTTGTTGTTGGTTTGGTATCCTTCTTGGTCCCTAGTAAAACTAGTTGAATTAGGGACTCCATTGAGGTGTGGAATTCTATGTTAACCTACTACTATTGTGATTGATTAGACCACTAGAAATTAGCCCAAGGAGGGTTAATCATCTCCTAGGGTCTGCAAGGGTAAGGTCCCCTTTATGGTAGTACTTGTTGACTTGTTCAGGGTGTGGACCAAGGGTTGTTATTCCAATTCATTTTTTATCACCATGAGGATTGGGTAAGAAAAATGCTAGCCAATCTCTATCCTACGTAGTTTAATTCTTCCTCTATTAAAGGAGTCTTCTTTTTGGATTTTTTATAGCTTGAATCAATTCATATTGGTTTGTAGGATGGTTTTTCTCATGTATTTGGCTAACATCTACCTTGTCAAGAGAGCGCTCTCTTAAGAGATTCTTATTATGACATATATGACTCTAAATGGATAGTGTTGAATTGTTTTTATTATTATCTTAACTTTCATATAATATGTATTCATTTGCAAGAAAATGTTTATTTTTAAATTTTCTAATTCTTCCATTAATCATCCTATTTTATTATTGTCCTTTATCGATTTAGATTTCTAAATTCTACCCTCTATTCTTGAGTAGTTTTGACATAGTTTAGAGATGTCAAGGAGGTTTAGTTTCGTGACATCTCCTTTTTTCCATGAGGTCAAGTCTATCTAAAATCTTCCTCTATCCCCCTCAAGAATTTGGTCTTAGTCAATTCAAGGCTTAAGACATCTTCATAGTGCCTTCAAACAAAGAGGAATTGATCCAAATACTCTTCCATACCATCATCCTCTTTCTATTTTAGGCAAAATATTTCTTCCTTCATATCCTAGCCCAATGACAGTCTTGGAATTTATCTAGTAATAATATCTCCATCTCTTCCCATTTGTTAATAGATCTAAAAACTAATCCAATGAACCATCACACAATTGAGTCTTTCAATGTGTATTGGAATAGCTTGAGTTTATGATTGTTTGCCTTGTAGTCATAGGGTTCACATAAGACTTTAAATTTCAAAAAATAATTGGTTAGGGTCTCCAAAATCCATTCCCTTAAAGTAGGTAATATGGAAGGTGAAATATTTTTCATAGGGGCTCCTTCATCTAGATTTAAGTTGATTAAGCAAGTGAATGTTCTTTCTACCCTATAGTTTGGTTGTCCATTGTGGTTTTCCATTTGGCTATCTAGAATGACTCCCTTGGTTTGTCTAATTTCCTAGTTTCTTTTCTAGTTGATTTTTGTTATTGAACTTTGGGGGTTTCTTTAAGGAGATGTGATAATGGTTATTTCCCTAAATATGTTTTATGCTCATTTTTTTCCCCTATTCTTTGGTTGTGGTAGTGTGAAGTGGGGTATTCTTTGCTACAAAATGACCTTGTGAATCCCTTTTTTTTAATATGTGAAGGAAAGGTCAATTCACAAAAGGAATTTTTCAACTAAAGAACTACTAAATTGGATAGCCCAAATATAGCCCTAGTAACATATAAAAGTTGCCTCCCTAAAAATGTCACCAAAAAGCAACAAGACATCATTGAATCCCTCCACTTTAGTCAATAAATATCTTGTGACAAACCAAGGCAATGCCCAAAGACTATATGAAATAAAGATAGTTGGGAATCTCATCTAAGAGCTTTCCTACTTCTTGAAAGTAAAGTTGCACACACTTTATCAAATAACTAGATTTAATGAAAAAATTTGAAACTACATTTTTAAAACTAATTTAGAATGAAATTATAGAAGGAAATGGTATTATGCTCTTTAGAGGAAATGACTATCAAAAGAAATTGTTGCAATGATTTCACTACTAAAAGGAATTACTCCACATATTAAATGTTTATGCCAATGAAATACTTTAAACAAGTCAATTGAAGGTTTTGTATTTTTCCTTTTATAATGTTTTGATTCCTTTTTTGAAACATAAAAAAATTAAAAGAACAAGTCAACACATACATTACCTATAGGTTGACAATTTAACAAGTATTCAATAGTTTTAACAATATATAAACATATAAGAGTGGACTACTCATGACTTGACAACAATTGACAATTAACAACAAACAACAATTAATATGCATACACACATCTAACAATAAAAAAAACTTATCTACATAATAAATCAATTATTTTTCTTTAGGTTGAGTGGCCAACTCCTTCTAAAGAATTAGAACATTATTTCACACTAGCATCAACTTGTCATGAACTCAAAAAAAGTATAGAACTATATTGTGCTCTTTAAGTTTTTGAAAGCAAGATTACATCCAAAGAAAAACTAAAAAAATTACTTGAAAAGATCTCAAGATATTCCTTTTATTAGCAACTATACTTAATTCCTAAAAACTTTCCTACGAATCAACAATCTATTGAACATGCATGTTGCTAACAAAGTATGATTAGAATTCAAAGACTAGAGTTGTACCTGAAAAATAAAACATAATAAGTTGTTCATTCAATACCTCAACACAAAAAGTGAATATAGTATTCTAGATAACTATTCATGTTCCTACTACAGGTGTTGCTTCTGAAGGTTATTGTTGGTAATTAATTTTATAGAGAGGTTGCTTGATTGCTACATATTTGAAGGAAGAATAGAGTGTGAGCTTTTGAAATGGTGGAGGTTGAAAATTATCATCTCTAAAGTTGGTGGTTTTCAACACTCTAGACAATATGCTTTTAGTCTTTATCATGTCATGTTTTCAACACATCATAACTTGCATTCTTGTATTTGTCAACAATTCAACTTCTATAAGATAAATAACATTAAACTAAAATACACATTTTGTTCTTACATCAAATAAATAATAATTCTCTAAAAAAAAAAATTATTCCTACATGAAGGGGCTGAAATTATAAGGGAATGATTATGTTTTATAGGAATTGCATGAGGCAGTGAGCAACCTTATCAATGTGTGAGGCTTAACAACACAATGTAATGAATTTGAAAGCTTTTGGATTTGATAAAAAAATTGTTTATGTAGTCAAATCCATAAGCATTCAAATTCAAGAGCATGGATTGTGGAAATTTAGTGTCTTTAACACCATTTAATCCATATATTGACACTTGTCCCTTTAGTGTATCTTTATCCAATTGACATATATGACATAACAATTAATCGTCCAAATGTTTTGTTTTTTTTTAATAAAGGGGCTTTATAATGAATGCTTCATAAGACACAAGCTAAAAGTTTTACAAATGGAGTAGCAAGTTAAGTGGGCTTGATCTTAGGGGAAACTCTATAGTTAAGTACACTTGAGTCGAAATAGTACTGGGATGGGTGACCTCCAAGGAAGACTTGAGGCTTCACCCATGTGAGCATCACCTAGATGCAATGAATGTTAAGTGAACTATTCATACTCATGAGAAATGGTCTACTATTCATGCTCACGAAATAGTACTGGGATGGGTGACCTCCAAGGAAGACTTGAGGCTTCACCCATGTGAGCATCACCTAGATGCAATGAGTGTTAAGTGAACTATTCATACTCATGAGAAATGGTGTACTATTCATGCTCACGAGAGATGAATTCATGTGAACCACTACTCATAAAATATGAATTAATAAATTTGACTCAAAAACTATACAATTGAATCTTAATAAAACATCGTAAATTGACTCACTTAAAAACACCTACTTATATTGACCATTTTAAAAACACAATAAAAATTAAATCACAAATTAGGAAATAAAAGTAAAACAAATGGTTTGCTAAAATTCAAGCGTGTTTGTTTCACATCCCAAAAATAAATAAAAAAACCGGTCTGACCAAATCCTTTTATTAAACCTGATTTGTTTTGGAAGCTAATATTAAGCGATAAAGAAACAAAAAGAAATATTCTTGCCAGCAAAACCAACTTTGATGGTTAGACAGTACCGATACACGTATATTTATGTCAAAAGAAACGAATCAAACAGAAATTTCAAAAGAAACCGACCAAAACAAGAGAACCCGACACTTGAAACGTCGAGAAGAGTCTAGAGAATAACCAGAAGACGCGCATTAAAACTCCACCATCCCTTCCATCTTTGACGCATCACTGTATTTCTGCCTTCAAATACATGTTTAGGCGTTTGTTTTGTTAATTGATTTATCGTTTTACGGATTTTTGCAAGGCTGTGAGATTCGAAATTGTGATCTCTGAATTACAATGTCGGTAGAGCAAAGAAGCGGCGGCGTGGTGGCTCTGCTCGACAATGGCGGAGGTGACTCCAAGAAATCGTCATCGTATGCAGTAAAAGTCGGGCTAGCCCAAATGCTCCGCGGCGGCGTAATTGTGGAAGTCTCCAATGTTGAGCAGGCCCGAATTGCCGAAGAAGCAGGCGCCATAGCGGTGGTCGCGGTGGAGACCCCCATGCGACCAGGGGCCGACGCCACCATCGGCGTTAACAGAATGAGCGATCCAGGGCTGGTCCGCGAGATCAAGAAATCCGTCGGCATGCCTGTCATATCACGCGCTCGAATCGGGCATTTCGTTGAGGCGCAGATCCTGGAAGCCGTGGGTGTGGATTTCATCGATGAGAGCGAGATTTTGAGCCCTGCAGATGACAGGAATTTTATCAACAAGCACAATTTCCGGCGCCCGTTTGTGTGCGGGTGTAAAGACCTGGGCGAGGCGTTGAGGAGGGTTGCCGAAGGCGCGGCGTTGGTGAGGACAGAGGGGACTCGAAACGGCGACGTCGTGGAGGCCGTGCGCAACGTGCGCGCCGTGCTGGGCGATGTGAGGCGCCTGCAGATTATTGACGAGGATGAGCTCTATGCCTTTGCCAAGCATTTATCGGCGCCCTTCGAGTTGGTGAAGCTGACCAAGCAGCTGGGGCGTCTGCCGGTTCTGGTTTTCGGGGCCGGCGGGATCGCCACTCCGGCCGACGCCGCCATGATGATGCAGATCGGCTGTGATGGGGTTTTTGTCGATTCCTCTGTTTTTGGGTCTTCCAATCCGGCGTCCAGGGTTCGAGCGTTCGTGCAGGCTGTTTTGAACTACAACGATTCGCAGATTTTGGCCAAGATGAATTCCACCATGGCGGATCTTGATATCAGCGATACCGACCTGGTGCAGAGCAACTGACTCGGGGGCTCGGACTAAATGTTAGGCTTTGGAATTTTTCCGTCGATTCAATTTGCTGTTTCGGTGTTTTATTGCATCTAGGGTTTCGAATTCAGAGAAAGAATGAGGATACTGTTCGTAATAAAGCGTCTACGGCAGCTCCTTAAAATAAAGCTCTCTAGTACCATTTTGTTTAATAATTAGGGTTAGGTTTGAAATTTTATACCAGTACCGCGCATTCAAATTGGTTTCTGTATTTTGTTTTGTAAGTATTGTATGGAACGACACAAAGGTCGGATTTGTGCTAAAAAGACGAGAGAAGGGGCAGATTTTTTTTTTGTTTAAGGTTGTGGTTTTGCAGAAGCAGAAGCAGAGTTTTATGAGCAAGCGCGGTACTTGATTTTGTTAAAGCATATATTTCCTTCTCTCTAAATAGTTAATATTATCTCATTCCAGTGTTTCTATCATGTGGAAATTATTTATAATAAATATCACTTTATTGTACGGCTTTCATAAATTTTTTAGTTAATATCACTTTATTATGCGGACAAGCGAAACTTCTGGTTGTTAGTACAAATAATATATTAGTACTGCAGGGTTTCAATTTTTTCAATTTTTTTTAATGTGATTTCTCTTTCAAAAGTACAATTTTTTATCATTAGATCAATTCATGAATACTTTTTTATTGGAAAAAAATAAGATATTCATTTTGAATTAATTCATCATTTTCATTATATAAGGGATTGATTCAAGATGTGTAAAAATGATCTATAAAATGTATGCTTGAAAATCTTCTCATCTTTATCTTGGTGTTCAGATTGACAAGATAACATTCATAGATATGTAGTTGGTCTACATGATAATGATGTAAATTTGATTGTTTTAGTGTTTTTTAGAATTGAATTATCACAAATCTTATTTGATGCTTAGATTGAAATCGTGTTCACTATTTCTACAAGATATCTCAATCTATGAAGGTGGTGTTTATATTCATATTGTCTAGGAGCTTGTCGATTAGATAAGCGAATGAATTCTCTTAGGTCAGATAAGTGAATGAATTCTCTTCTTAGAATTGAAAAGACTATGGTGATTATTAGTTAATTCTATTTTTTCAATTAAAGACTTGGTTATATGTAAAGGCCATTAAGCTAAAAAGAGACATTAGGGATGACCAACTATGTTTAAATGTGATACCATGTTTAACTTTGAAATTGTTTTTAACATTTGCATATCTTTTATCTATTGTTGACATAAATGTTGTATTTAAAAATAAATCTAATTGAATTTATATGTTTTTATTCATATTCCATAGTGCAAACTTATATAGTCAACTAAAGGTAGACTAAATAATTTTTATTCTTATTTAGGAGTGGTTCTTTTACTTAACTCAATAAAACATTTATTTGTTATAGTTTTAAGATTTTTTTGTTAGTTGTGAATGCACCCCTATGTAATTGTAAGATTTTACTATGAAGATAGCTACCTAAGATCTAGAGGCTTAATGGAAAACACAAAGAAATGAGAATATCAAACTGATGAGAATAAATTACATTCGATACAAAGAATGTAAATAAAATGATCATTATACAATACATAATGTATAGAAGGTCTTTGGTTATATGGACCAAGGTGAAACATAGGATAACATGAGATTATGAGAAAGGTCTTAACTTATGATATAAGACATAAAATGATATTTTCATTCCGATCAAGTAGAGGACAAAGAGATTTGAAGTAAAATATGATTCAAAAGGCAAAGAAAACTCTAGTTGTTGTTGCACAAATGGTGCAAGCCCTAACAACTTCTTCAACAGTCATTTCTATTTTTTTGTTGTTGTTGCCTCATTGAAGGGAATTAAAAACAAAGACACAAAATGCAGGAGGGGGAACAAGCAAGGAAGAGAGTGTTGACTTAAAACATCTATCTCATGTAAAATGATATTAATGAAAAAAGAAGCTCCCCCCACCCCCTGCCACTGCCTCCCGCCACCCCAATAAGAGGAATAGCCCCCCTCTAAATAGAGAGAAAATGGACTAGAAAGCCCCTCTCGAAGTACACCTAACGTACCCATAGCAAAGCTCGCAAATGAAGGAACTTGCTTTCTATGAAGGGTTTGGTAAAGATGTATGCAATTTGCTCTAATGTAGAACAATACATAAGAGCAATGATGCATTCTTGAGTCAGCTCTCGAATGTAGTGCACATGTATCTCAATATGTTTCATCCTCTGATGATGAGATGGATTCCTTAAGATTTGTATGGCACTCAGATTATCACAAAAGATGATTGTAGGCTTTCAAAATGGAATGTCAAACTCAATGAGAATATTTTGAAGCCAAACAGCCTCAATGGTGGCATTAACTACCCCTCAATACTTGGCCTTTGTCAATGAAAGAGCAATTACAGATTGCTTCTTGCTTGACCAACAAATTGGACCGGAACCAAGTGAGAAGCAATACCCTAAAGCAGACTTGTGATCTTGAGAATCACCTACCCAATCTGAATCTGGGTGTCCCACCACTTCAATATCTATGCCCGTTGCATATTGAATCACATAATTGTGAGTACCCTGAATATAGTGGAGGATCCACTTATTTGTTTTCTAATACAACTCATATGGCTCTAGCATGAATCGAGAGAGCATGCCCACAACATATGAAATGTCAAGTCTCATATGAGTCAAGTAAATGAGACTCCCAACAAGTTGTCGATATAAAGTTCCATCAACCAAGGGTGAAGAACACTTAGCCTCAATTTTGACCCCTAACAAAAATGGAGTCGATGTAAGCTTATAGTCAGTCATGTGAAATCTGGAGAGCATATCAAGTGTGTACTTGGGTTGGCCAAGGAAGATACCAGAAGATGACTGAGTGATCTCAATCCCCAAGAAATAATGGAAAAGACTCAAGTTTAACATCAAAAATCTATCGTGTAAAGTAGTTTTCACTACTTTGATGGTGGATGAGTGACTCCTTGTGATCAACAAGTCGTCAACATAGAGAACCAAAAATGTGAGTGTCATCTTGTTGTAGAACGTATGTGTTCAAATCAGAATGGCACCGAGTGAACCCAAATGTCAGAAGGAAGGAGTCCATCTTGGCATATCAAGCTCGAGGAACCTATTTGAGACCATAAGGAGGCTTCTAAAGATGACAAACAAGTGAAGGATCCTAAATAAACCCTTGTGGTTGTTCCATGTAGATTTCCTATTGAAGGTCATCATGAAGAAAGGCACTCTTCACATCCATCTAATGAACTTCCCAACGATGGGCTACAACTATATCAAGGATAAGTCAAATGGAATTCATCTTAGCAATTGCTGCAAAAGTCTTAAAGTAGTTAATCCCGAGAACCTGGATGAATCCTTTTGCAACCAAGCGAATCTTATGCTTGTCAATCGACCCATCTGCTACACATTTTGTCTGATAAATCTACTTGTATTGAACAAGTTTTCTTCCCTTAGGAAGAGTGACAAGATCCCATTTGTGATTCATCTCTAAGGAATTGGATTCTTCTTGTATTGCAACATCACACTTAGGGATACTCGAAGTTTCTAAAAAATATTGTGGATCAAAATTTGAAGCAATGAAGAGATGTGGAGCTTGCTAAAATTGTGACCTTTTTATTCTTGTGTCTGTTGGATCACCAACCCAATCACCTGTTGACTCCAATGTCTATCATGCCCAAAGAGGTGTTGAGGTTGGAGAGTCTGGAGAAGAATAATCAACCTCTAAATGATGACTAGGAGAGGAATGTGAATCTTCATCATCACTTTCTCCATCTAAAGTGGAGGATGAAGACTCCTCATCAAGATTAGGAGGATTTAGATCCTCTAAAGAATTGTCATCATGATGCAATGTCTCTAATGTGATGGTGGATGGAGATGTGGTAGGAGAAGAACTAGATGGGCTCTCATCAAAACGAACACTCATCTCGATAAATAAAGTGATGGGATGGAGAAGCTTATAACCTTTGGCATCATCTGGGTACCCAAAACATATACAAGGCTTGTTTTACGGATCTATAGCCTTGTGTATCTCTACCAAAATGTGGGCTCATGCAAGAGAACCAAACACTCGAAAGTGCTTAACTATGGGTTTTTGACCAGACCAAGCTTCAAAAGGAGTTACCCCCTTCACAACTTTGTGAGGAACTCAGTTCTAGATGTAACACATGATGGGTCTAGTTATTAGTTAGTTTTTTGATGTTTTTATGCATACTCATAGACATTTCCAAACACTTATTATACATATTCCTACACTTTACTATTTTTTATGCTTTTTATACAAACCTAAACCTGATTTGAAGCATATGGAAATATGGTTATAATGTGATAGTTATTGTATAATTGGTGTGTGGATATGTATGAATTGCAATGAATATTTGTGCTTAAACTATGGTTATTAGTATTGTGTAGATGTTGTATGAACTAACTCTTTGTGGTCAAGGAGAGCTTGCAACAACTGTGAGGCGTAACCCGCAACCAAAGAAGTTTCAAGATAGTGATGTAGGGGAGGTTCCAAAATAAGCTGAGCGCAACAACTATAGAAATGAAGGCACTTGTTGAAGATGATTGTGCATCATTATGACATTCAATAAAGATGTTGAAGGACAAGAACTCTATTACAGTTGGGAGTCTAGCGTGACTATTTCAATAGTCCACGTTCTAATTCTTGTTGCAGTAGATTCATAGTTCTATTTGGACTCTTCTTCCTTTTTCAGTTATGGTTTAGTTGCTCAAACTTTATCACACTTTGTTATGTAGGGAGTGGTAATTTATGATTTCAGTTTAGAGTCCTGAGTTTAATAAACTTCCTTGTGCCTACATGTATGGTTCGATGGTTGAGGCATTAGTTAAGTTGGTTGATTATTCAGTAGCATATATAGCAATAAGATACTTTCAGTTAAGTTCTTATTTTTACACAGACAATGTTCATGATCTTATAAATAAGATATTTCAGCAGAATCTTAGATTGTGATATTTTGAGTTATGCAATGAATGGTTGTTCATTATTGTCATGATTACGTTAATCTGAGGAGCTAGATTTGGGTTAAATCTATGAAGACAATCACATGAGCAAGGGCCACCCAAGGTAATTGTTCCCCACTTTATCTTCTATACATTTATTTTTGTTAAAGTATTTACTTCATGAATGCAATTGTCTTAATTAGATTATTTATGTTATGAAAGAATCCATGAAAAAATCTTGTTTTACATTCATGCTTTAGTTTGCTTCAGTTTGTTGTACTACGAAGTGTAGGTTTAATTAACAATACTAGTTAATTTTAGGATTCATTTCTTGAAAGTGAACTAGTCACAGTCTTTCGTTGTAGGTACCCGTAGCAATAGTGCCAACATTACTTCTTTTACTATTATGTATTTTTTTTTTGTGATTTCTCAGCAAGTGTAAACACCTATGCTAGAATGATCTAGGTAGTCTTGAGTGTTTGGAAGCACATACAGTGCCAGCATCATCACAAGCTTACAAATAGCCCTGGTTGATAATTTGATGAAGTTTTTTCCAAGGGTTTACCGGATTGTTCAGTTAAGTTTTCTTATGAATTGTGTGTCTGACACCAAGTCTATTGGACATTAGTAGGGACTCTACATTTTTGGCGTTGTTTTCGAGGATGGTGCTACTTTCAAAGATTCATTTTTTGTTATTTTCAAGCTTTCATAGTTTAAAAATTTGCTTTCAGTATTAGGACAATTAGGTTTTATTCCTTCAAATACCAAAATATTTCACAAACATTGTGTAGGAGTCATTGCTATACAAAGTCACCCTATTGTATGCGGAGACAAAGAGATGCTTTGGGAAGATTTCTCCCCTCACATTGACAAGCTAGAGCAAATATTGGTGACTACAATGATCAAAGTGAGGGTATTCTTGATGAAGAACTTTCCCTTTCACCAACATCTACTAAAACCACAATGGAGACCTTCCAAACCATGGTTAATGCAACAGTG
This sequence comes from Sequoia sempervirens, assembly GCA_007258455.2. Classification (NCBI taxonomy): domain Eukaryota; kingdom Viridiplantae; phylum Streptophyta; class Pinopsida; order Cupressales; family Cupressaceae; genus Sequoia; species Sequoia sempervirens. The sequence goes on from VDFB02067422.1 coordinate 35,841, forward strand.
GATGATCCACTAGAACATGTGACTTTTGAATTTCCAATTGCCAACCAAGAAAGGGTCATTGTCTTGAAGAATATACCTCTTATAGCGTTGCATGTCTTCTATGGTTTGGTAACTAAGGATCTAGACACATTTTTGTTTGAGTTTGATGTCCTGTGTAGGAGCTACGACTACACAACTGATGCACGAACAGAGGGTCAAGTGGCAGCCAGAAACATATAAGGTCTACTAACAATCTGAATGCTTTGGTTTCATAGCTCGACAAAAATGTACAAACATGCAAAGTACAACAAGAAGAATACTATGAAAGCTACTAAATAATAGTGGAATGATAAAGAAAGAAGAAGAATGCCAACTTACTCAAGGTCTAGTTCTCTACTAGCTCTAAGCAATCGAATAGCACGTACACACATGATAACAAGAGAAATTTTGGGGTTATGTTTTGAAGTTTACCTCAGTTAAACCCCCATTTTGATGTTCTCGCCTCCACAGATAGCCAATAGACAACAAGATTGAGAAAAACCGATAAAGAAGTAGATAGAAAAGACATAATAAAGTAGAGAGAAATGACAACCTGGATGCTACTCTACAAGAACGATAGTGTAAATAATAAAAAAGACACAATATCACCTTCCCTACTACAAGCGCTTAAGACCGATAAAGGAAAAAGAAGATTAATATCACCATGCCAAGGAGGTAAAGCTTCATGATCCTGCAATAGCAATGGTATTGGAGCAAAGAGAGGTTATAGAAACTAAGTAGGGAGCTGGTAGTAGCAAGAGAGAGCAAGAATAAAGCAAGAAGAAACATTAGAATGTGAGAGTGAGTGACAAAATTGAGAGAGAGAGCTTGTGAATGAAAGAATTGAATTCAAATGGACAAATTGGAGGAAAATAATCATTTCTTGTCAATCAAGATTCGACAGAGAACGTTACATTTGCAGGTGGCCAAGAAATGTAACATTTATGTAGCTTCCTGACATAGGAATCTTGTTAGGACGCTAGTGCAGTGCATAGATGTTTGCGCGATGGGCGCGCGTCCCCAACAAAAATTCCCTCAATGACACAAAATGACAGGGACACATGAGCAGAGTAGGATAAAAATGACAAGTTTTTACATTATCGAACTTGTAAGGCTAAAATAAATGGGAAATTACACGGTGTGCAAATTTACGCCATTACATATAGGAATTGCATAATTAGATGTGTGAATGTGTGTGGAATACAGTGTGGATCTATGTTTAATTTATGGTTATTAGTATTGTGTATATGTTAGATGAATTAACTCTTTGCAGTCAAGAAGCTAGAGTAAGCAGAGTGTAACCCACAACAACTAGGAAGCGCAACTCGCAACCAAAGGATTTCAGACAGAGATGCGGGAGAAATTCTAAAACAATAAGAACACGATAGTTGCAGAAATGGAAGCACTCATTAATGAGGATTATTATGAATCACCAAACCATTTGATAAGACAATTGAAGGGAAAAAAAGTCTTTAATGATTGGGAAGCCAACATAATTGTTCCCACAATACATGTTTTTGGTATATTGTTGAAACAGAGTTCCAATCTTAATCGTCTTCTTCCATATTTTCAATTATGTTTTTAGTTATGTAAACTTTGTCAATCTCTATTTCATAGGGTAGTGGTGATTTGCATTTAATTTTATGTTTTGAGTCCTCATTCTTATAAACCTCCCCTGAACCTATATAGTTGGATCGGTCCAATTGAGGAGTAGCTATAGCATATGGATATGTTCAGATAGATAGTTTTTCCATTTACATAGACAATAATTGTTTTTCTAGTTATTCTTTCATGAATAAGATATCTCTAAATATTCTTGCCAAATTGTGAAATCTAGTTATATGCAATGAAGAGGTTTTCAGTTTATCGTTATGATCAATTAATTTAAGAAGTTAGATTTGAGCTTATTTTGTGGATACAGTAACTTGAGCAAGGGCCACTCAAGGTAATTGTGCTCCACCATTAATTTTTGTTGTTACAATAGTTGCTTTCATTATTGCATTTATTTTAATCAAATTCTTCATATTTTGTATATGAATAAAATCATGAATGAGATCTTTTTTTATACTTTATGTTTTGTTTGTCTCAATGCATTATCCTCCAGAGTGAGACAAGTGTTTAGAAGTATTTAGGAGTGAGTCTAAGTTAGCAATGTTAAGTTAATTATAGAGTTCAGGTTTTAATAGTGAACTAGTCATTGTCTTAAGCTGCAAGTACCCATAGCAATAGTTCCAGATTTAATCATTTTTCCTATTCCATAGTTTGTACTTTATTTTTGTGTCAACCACTTATACTAGATGATATAGACAGTATAGAATCTCTAGGTGCACATATAGTGCTAGCATCATCACAAGCTTACATTAGCCCTGGTTGATAATTAAATGGAGTCTTTACAAGGGTTTAGTAGACTATTTAGTTAGGAACACCTTTTGAATTGTGTGTCCATCACCAAGTTTACTAAGCATTAGTTGGGCCTTACAGTAAGAAGTAGGACTCAATGTACTTATCTATATCAGAAGTTGAGTATGTTGTTGCAACATTTTGTTGCACCCAAGTGCTTTGGATGAAGCTGACTTTGAAGGATATAAAGGTGGTGTATGATGAACCCATTCCAATATTATGTTATAATACTAGTGCAATAAAAATTTCCAAGAATCTGATGATGCATTCAAGGACCAAGCATATTCTATTTGATATTCACTTTCTAAGGGAGAAGGTTGCATAACAAGAAGTCAGATTGGAGTATGTTTCTACAAAGAATCAAATTGTTGACATCTTCACTAAGGCACTTTCAAAGAATACTTTTGAGCATCTCCAACATAAATTAGGGGTTATTGCCCCTCCTTTTTCTAACTAGATACATAGATGGTGCATCTATCCAGGGGGGAATTTATATCATATCTTTTTCTCCTGGATTGATGTGTGCTACCTCTCAGGGGGAGCAGGTAGTTGGTTAGTTGTTGCTAATAGGGAGAGCATGTTCATATGTTGGGGGGAATGTGTTGATGATTTAATCAAGATCCTTGGCCCTTTGTCCTTGATGTCAAAGGGGGAGAATGTGCAGGTGTGTGTTGCCATCAATGCCAAAGGGGGAGATTGTTGGTACTGGTTGTCATTGATATCAACGCTTGGGGAGATTGTTGCATATGTTTGTAAGATTTTTATTTGGTATTGGTTGTCATGGATTTCAACACTTAATCAAATGGGTTGTCATTAATGCTTATAGTTTGGGTTGTCATTGGTGCTTACAGTTGTATGTTGTTCATACAATTGTCGTTGATGTTGTTGATGTTCATGGTTGGATGTCATGCATTGAGTATGTGGTATAGGTGTGAATTTGCACCCCCTTGCAAATTCCCCTTTTACATCCATCACCTTAGAAAAATCAAACCCAACCATGCAATTTCATTCCTTTCATTCATACCCCATCCACATGGTGCATGTTTATAGTGTCGGTGGGGGAATTTTTGTCAAAGACACATGTGCGACATGCAGACGTCTGCACAGCACATTGTTGTCTTAACAGGATTCCTGCCTCTAAAATTTGTAGAGGCATTACGTTCTCCATTGGTGACGAAACGTAACGCCCCTGCTCCCTTCAACCAACCTTTAAATGACTCTTTCCCTCCTAAACCACCTTCAAATTCCTATCTTTCATATTCATTTCATCTTCTACACACTCTACACATTCTTGAAGATAATTCTCACATTCTTGAGCTACTAGCTACACTATCAACTATTCCAACATCACAACATTCTTCACATCCACCATAGAAGTTGCAACTGGGTGTCTTGTGAGACTTCCTTCGACGTCACTGCAGCCATGTCAACTTTGCCACAGTTGTAGACTTGCATTCCTCTCTCATTGGCCTTGAGCACCTCTGGTTGAGGGTGGTATTGTTCACTTACTATTGCATTGTTGTTGGATTTCAGTAGCATAGTGTCTCTTGCAGTGTTTGATATTTCATTTTATCATACTTTCTTTATCTCATTTCTACTTTTCTATTGATCTAGTTGTTCGTAGAGGTGGAAACACCAAAACAGGGGTTTGACTATGGCAAGCCCCAAAACAGCCCCAACATTTTTCCTCGTCTTGTTGTGTGTAGGTGCTCGTTCGTGTGGAGCTTGCAGGAGAACTGGAATTTTCGTGAGTTGAATCTTTATCATCTTCACTCTTATCATTCTTATATCGTCTCTCTCATTATTTCAATTATTTTTTTATTTATTGCTTTAGTTATCACTTTAAACCTCAATAGTTAAATTGTCAGTAGGATTTTAGAGGTCTTTGTTTGTACTTTTCACTGTCTTTCTGTACAAATGACAACACACATGTGAGACGCCTGCACGCCGTGTTGTCATTCCTATCTCACGCTATTGTCCTCTGGCAGAGAGCTGGTAGGGTTACAAATAGGACTCTAGAAACCTATTTGTTTAGCCCCATTGAAACTCTCAGGTTAGTAGAGTGACAAAATCATTGAGAGTGCTCTTCATTCTCTCCTCTTAACATAAAACACTTGTTCCACTTGAGGTATATTAGGGCAGCCTTCAACTCTTGGCTCTCTGTGACCTGGAGTCGTTGAGTGGCCGGTCCCCCTTTCTACATTTTGGTGAACCTGATGTGAACGTCTATCCATTTCTTTGTGTTGAGACTCTTTCCTTTGCACTCAAAAATTGTTATAGACTTGGGTGTTGTGGGGTTTTATGAGCATTACAACCTAGTCTATGATCTTCGAGTACGTTGTCAAAAGAAGTTTGCGATAATTACAAATGGAAAAGATGAAGGTCGCTTCTGGATTTACCACAAGCTCTACTACCGGTCATTTTTCTCAATAGGAGATTTTGACAAATGAGATAGGTTTCGTTGACAAAACCACTCATGTACCCACTCCTCCAACATCCCCTACAACTTTGTCTATGGATGAGGATGATGTTGTGCACATTCCTAAAGAACACCTGTTGGGATTAGACAAGAGATTGTTAGATCTTAGAAATCATTTGAAGAAAGTACCAAATATGACAAGAGTCATTAGGATTTTTAACGAGGTGAGATATATGTTAGGAAAAGATCAAACGAGCATAGAATTCTTATGCGGCCTCACCAATCTAAATGAAGCATACATCCCCTCGTATAACACTAGATCGGGTACTACCTGACGACAATGCTCCATGCCAATGAGAGACAGATAGGTTTCTTGATGCCTACAATGTCCGTATGCATTGCCAAAATAGGCCCTTCGATCAACATTTCCTCTACTCCTCAAACATCCTACACAATCAAGGTGAGTAGATACCCCTTAGCTTTAGCTTCACTCTTCATAGTGCCCCTGGTGACAAGGGCTCCGGTGGAATGGGTGGTGGTGATTTTGGTAGCAGTGGTGGTGTTGAGGTGATGCCATTAGCGGTCACAACAATGGCTTTGGCGGTGGTCATGATGGTGGCGTCGATGGTGGCTCTAGTGGGGGTCACAGTGGCAATCACGGCAGTGGTCACGACTATGATATCCAAATGTTTTACCTACTCTAAACAACTAAAATGCAATGGAAAAACACAAAGAAACACCTCAAGATTAGCCTAAGAAATTTTTTAATGCAAAGAGAAAAAGTGTAAAATGATTGCAAGTGGTTATACCTTCCGTTTTGCAGCTGAAACTCCTTGGTTGGCCCTTGATTTTGATTTGCTTTGTATGCTCCTTGATGGCTCTTGATATGGCTAAATGAAATATTTAACTATATTCTTGGATGTAGATGCAAATAGATGAAATTGATGGCTAGATGAGTGCACAAAATGGCAGCATTTAGTTGCAAAATGGCTAAGTGTTTTCAAAATTCCTTAGAGGAGGGGTATTTATAGAGAAACTTGAATTCTCTAGAGAATTCAATGGTTGAGATTTATCCAACAAGGCCAAGATGAAGGGCTAAGGTGAGTTGAGGACTCACAAGCCCTCACATTTTGACATGTGGAATGTGAGATGGCTAAGGGTGAGATGATGTGTAGGTGATGTGGAAGGAGAGTACATGATGTGGAGGAAGGACATGTACCTTGGAAGTACATTGGGAGATGAGAAGATTCCTTGGAGGAATAAATGTGAATTAAAAATTCACATGCTTGGGAGAATCTAGTGGATAAGAGAGGGTCTCCAAAAGGTGGGAGTTGTCACATGTGACTTGATGTGACAAATCAAAGATTCTAGAAGATGCATGGGAAAAAGGGAATTCTAGGAGGAATAAAAGTGAATTAAAAATTCCTTGGGGGATGGGGAGAGTTGACCAAGGTACTAATTAGGTTTAACTAATCGTAATTAGAGGATAATTAGGGGTTAATGAGGATTAGAAGCCAACTTGCAAAAGTTGGAGGATGTGACACATCCTAATCAAGGATTAGGCATGTGCACATCCTTAATGAAGAGATTAGGAAATGGATTAGGATTAGATGAAAATGACATGTGAGGAATTAAATAAATGTAATATTTATTTAATCTGCCTTGGATGAAAAAGGATTAAGGAGGTAAGGTGATTTAATTATTAATTAAAATACCTTATGAATTTGGTAAATTAAGGATATTAATAAATATCAAAGACTATTACTCAATTAACTCGATAAGAGGATGTTTAGATGAAAAGTGATAAATTTGGATAAATTAAATGTCCAAATTTGGATGTCTACATTTTTCCCCTGTTTGAGATGGTGTTACGAAGTAGCATCATTTCAAAGAATATTAAAATATAGAGCCGAAAAGGAGATGGTTAGATTGGAAAAGATGCCTCAGTCATTCAAAGGAGTGACTAGGAAGGAAAAAATATTGGGTGAAGATGAAGATTAGGGATTGAGGATGCCCCCTCGAGAGGACATGCGGGTTCAAGAGAACACGGATGTGCTCTCGAAATGGATGAGATGATGAAATGGGAGATGAGAAAGAGGATGCAAAGGGATGGATATGAAATGATGAAAAGGCAACAAGAGGTTGGGAAGCACAAATGGATGCAAAGATGAAGATGATGTTGCCCCAGTCAAGCTACAAGCGAAAATGGGTGGATGATGGATGGAGTGTCATTGATGAGGGAATGATATAACATGAGGATAGGGAAGGATACATTTTAATGAGTGTTGATGAAAGTGTTGTTGATGAGGGAAGGATATATCCTGAAACAACACGAGGATAGGGAAGGATACATTCTGATGAGTGTTGATGAAAGTGTTGTTGATGAGGGAAGGATACATCCCAAAACAACACGAGGATAGGGAAGGATACATCCTGATAAAAAGGGTTGTTGATGAGGGAAGGATACATTTTGAAACAACACC